>JAHUTJ010016596.1:0-46015 GCA_036250325.1 Characodon lateralis
GGGAGGCAAAGGAAGCATCAGCATCTTCTGATATGGTTGAAGGCAAACATGTAGAAGCAGAAGGGTCTAGGGCTGAGGTGGAAGATAAAAAATTTGAGGTGTTACTGGACAGCTCTGGGTCCTGTGGGTCAAAGGAGGGTGGAGTGTCTGTTTGGCTGTGAGCAGGAGAGGAGGATGCGAAGCTTGTTTCTGAACTGAACCTATTGAAGAATGTGTTCAGTTCATTGGCTCTGTCCAGACCTTCATCCGTCCGATCATTCCTCTGCCTGAAGCCCATGATCTTCTTCATCCCTGTCCACACATCTCTGATATTGTTTTGCTGGAGCTTGCTCTCCAGCTTCTTCTTGTACACCTCCTTGCTGTCCCTTATGTTGACTTTAAGTTGCTTCTGTAAACTCCTCAATAATTCTCCGTCTCCCTCTCTGAAGGCTCTTTTTTTCTTGTTAAGCAGGTCCTTCAGGTCACTGGTGATCCAAGGTTTGTTATTGGGGAAGCATCTCATGGTTCTGGTGGGGATGATGTTATCCACACAGAAGTTTATATAGTCGGTTACACACTCAGTCATGGCATTGATGTCCTCTCCATGTGGCTGGCACAGTGCTTCCCAGGCCCTGTTTATGCAACGTTCTGCTGAAAACTGAAAGGTTTAGTTTTGTTTCTACTGTTCGTTTACACGACAACGGTGTACATTTTCTCTGAAAATGACACTATTTGAAACCCTGGAGTTGAGGATATAATCCTGCAGCCATGTCTCAGTTAAACACATAATACTGCATCTGGCTGGGTCCTTGTTGGGGTTTGGAGTTCATCCATCTTGTTTCCCAACGATCTCACATTGCCCATCAGAATCGATGGAAGAGATTTTTTGAATTTCCTCCTTCTCTCTCTCCTCTTAGCTCCTGCTCTGCATCTATGGCTCCTCTTTTTCTGCTCATCTGGGATTTGGGGCTGTAGCTGAGGTATTAATTTCACATGTTAATCCACTGCTTCCAGTTAAAAATAAATAGGTTGTTGCCATGGTTACGCATCATAACAAATGTCCAAAAGTAAGAAGGTATCATCAAAAATTCTTCAAACTGCACAGCAACCAATATCAGAGGAAATATTCATCCAAGAAAAGCAATTTTCATCCACAAAAGAAGGAACTGAAGTTGTTAAAAAGAATATATCAGAATGAAACAGAACTCAATGTTTCTTACGGGGATGCTAAACTTCAAATCAAACAAATGATGGTGGTAAACTCAAGTAGAAGTAAACAAAAAAGTGAGACGTAAAAATTGATGAGACCTTTTCGCAACTGCTTTTACTTAAAGCAAGGTAGACTCTCTGGATTGTCACGTCAGGACTGTCTAGCACTTTTTGGCTGATTTGTTTCGTTGTCAGCCATGTGTTGTGTATTTGATCTTATCCTGCTACTGTCACCTTGATATGGGCAGTACCACTTACTGCCAAGGACTGCATCTCTTCAGCGGTGACACGAGTGGGGAAAAAAAGTTGCCTATCATTTGATACTCAAGTGAGTTTTACATTGCTTCTATTGCAATTTCTTTCTTGGACATGTGAGCAGGGAGTGGGCGCTCCATTGTGTTACGCTGGTGCTGCTTCTGACAAGGCATCACACACCACTGTGGAAGGAGGGGCTTGCCCAGGGTGCCATTCATTCTAGACTTGCCCCTGACTGTCGAACGCATCTCTGAACTGACCTTTCGATGAACTGCTGACCTGCTGAGAACACGACACAGTCGCTGACAGGTGATCAGCAGAGATGGATTCAAGCCCTCTAAACTGATCTGACAGATCTTCTGAAGCGACCCTCATCTTCCCTTTTCTGCGTGACGCCTCACGGGCTGTTTGGTGTGAATGTACTTCAGGTTGATCTGGAGCCTGAGTGACTGGAGACTCAGAACCTTCTTGTAAATTCTTGGTCACCAGTGGGGCTGCCTCCTCCTCTTGCAGACTGTGGGAAAAGCCAGGCCAACGTGCTTATCTCAGAAACATTGTTTTTGAGGCTCAAGTCACTAATGATGTAATTAACCATCATTTTACATAGGCTGTTACACAGCGTTTTTTATTGTGAATGGTGAAAATGAAACACGGAAGATGAGATGTATGTGTCAGCATTCCAAAGATGCAATGAAAGGTGTTTTATCATCATCCTGATGGGGTGCAATGTGTGGTGCCACTTCAGTTTCTTTATTCTCCTCCTCATGGAGGTGAGCACGGCAGCAGCAGAAACACTCAGGGAGCCGAGACAAAATCTGGGTTTAGCTTCTGCATTGTTTTTAGACATATATAGTTTAAAAAAGCAGAGAAAAGGGACAGATCTCAGCAGACTGGGGTTAGAGCAATGAAGCAGTCTATAACAGACCCCATGAAACCGGCGATTATTAATTACCCCATTTCTTTTTTTACCTCCCCAACTGCAGTTTTTCACTCAAACATTTATGTTGTTTGCTTCCTAATGTAGGCTTTTATTCATCTTTTCTTGTCTTTTGCCCCCTTGTTCCCATGGTTACCCAGTGACCCTCTCGATACAGAGAAATATTGCAGGATTTTCATTAATTGCGCCTTTTGTTTTTTTTTGCTCAGATCTTTTTTAAATGTACCTGATGTCTACTGAGAAAGGCCCATAGGCTGGTTGTTATGGCAACATCAAACAGGTAGCTGCAGGGTGCAGAGGAGGGGATGACAAAAGAGGAAAAGGGAGTAGAAGGAGCGTTTGAGTTGCTGTGTGAACAGTTTACACAAATAGATGCCTCCCTCTTTCGTCTTCCTCATGTTTCAGGGTGTCCCTCTGTTGCTTCCAAGCGGTGTAGATCGGTAATCTGAGGCAGTTCACACAGATTGCACCAACACATGCCTCCATCATCTCCCTCGCCGTCCAATAAACCAACATGTCCTTTGCCTTTGCATAAAATGGATTCATGCATTGTCTTTTGTCTTAGTGCTTTCCCTCTCTCCTCCTGTTTCTGTGTTCAGCTATCGACCTGCTGTATGGGGGAATTTACTGCTTTATGTGCCAAGACTACATTTATGACAAAGAGATGGAGCAGATTGCCAAAGAGGAGCAGAGGAAAGCCTGGAAGATGCAAGGTACAACTGCGCTAAACTTTGTGGCCTACATGCAAAATGCTATGGGTGCACATCGCCATGATGAAACATGGTGGTGGCAGCATTATGCCGTGAGGATGCTTTTCTTAATTAGGTAATCTGGTCAGCATTGATTGGGGAAAAAGATGGAGCAAAACAGAGGGCAATCCTGGAAGGAAAATTGTTAGAGTCTGGGGCCATCTTCCAGCACAATTACCCTAAACATACACCCAGAGCTACAATGGGATGGTTTAGTTAAAAACACATTCATGTTTTAGAATGGCCTAGTCAAAGTCCAGACCTAAGTCCAATTGAGAATCTGTGCCAAGACTTGAAAATTGCTATTCACCCTTGCTCTTCATCTGGCTGAGCTTAAGCCATTAGCAAAAAACAAAGAGCAAGATTTTCAGTCTCTTTATGCTCAAAGCTGGTAGAAACGTAGTCCGAAACAAAACTAGCAGCGGTACTTGCTGCAAAATGTGGCTCTATTAAGTCTTTACTGTGGAGGGCTGAATACAAAGGCACCATATTAAATAGGTTTTACCTCATAGTTTCCTTTCTCGGCTGACTGAAAGAGTTTTTCCTTCTTTTCAGAGTTGTCTAACACAACACTGTTTCTAGGTGCTATTCAAATAAGCCTGCCGCCACTATTCCTAAAATAAAAGCAAATTAGGTAAATATGCAAATTTTGTTTCAAACGCTTTTCCATTTGTACTTCAGGCATCGGAGAAAAGTACTCGACGTGGGAGCCCACCAAGAGGGAACTGGAGCTGCTTCGCCACAATCCCAAGAGGAGGAGAATCACCTCCAACTGTACAATTGGTTGGTGCCTCTGCGCTCACAGAACACATACGCAACAATATCGGAGCTGTTTCTGTTATTTTGAGGAGGAAAGAGTAGATATGTTTTATTTGGGATTTTGCAGTATTGATCTGACAGAATTGGCAGTTAGACCTGATGGATTGAGCGGTTCCACTGATGCATTCAATGAATTAGACCATTAGACAAAGCATTTGTGGAACAATGGTGTATCTGAGGCATTCTATTGTGTTAGGGCTATAATTACACTGTAGCTCCAGGGAATGTTGGAGTGAAGCAGTGTGGAGTTGTCCGGCGGTGTGCAGCGCTGACGGGTCTTGGCATACCTTTTAACACCTTGTAGCAGCCTGCAGTGATCTGTCCAGCACCATTAACATCGTTGGCACAATTATAGGATGGGATTTACAGGCCTGGCTACCTCCTCCTCTCCTGATTTCCACTCAGACTCCCCTCATCTCGGTCAGCGAGTGGTCGGCTCATCGGGGAAAAGGCTTTGTCCTTTTGTCATTGCAGATACACACAGCGCCTTTCAAGTCAAACACAAAGTTTGTGCTTAATTGTGCACTGAATAAAAATGGTTTTATTTATTTATTTTGAAATAAAGTGTGGCATGCATACCACATGATTTGATTACAATTCAGATGGCTGTAATGCTGTTTTAAGTTGATAATTGATGTACCATGACATTTGTATAGAAATGTGTTGCTGCTCTGATGGAGGAAACGGTAGACGAAATAGTAAAAGTAAAAATCCAAATGATAATTTTAGTCTTGGGTTTTGTAAATGAATATATATCATCATGTGTAGTTTATTGTTGTCACCATGAATCTTAAATTCTATAACGACAAAAAGAATTTCATGACTTAGTTTGCAGCTGTACTCTTTCTGTTTTATTTGATGTTCAAAGCTTGCTGTGTTCCTTGGTTTTTATGATGATAACAAACCTGAGGCCTTCACAGAACGGCTGGATTTTTGCTGAGATCAAATTAAACACGGTTAGTATATGCAGTTAGTTGTCCTGGATTTTGTTTTGGGATATCGGTGTAAAAGGGGCTAAATACAAATCCACACAAAGGTTTGAGATCTTTATTTATAGAATGTTTTGGAAAAACACCAAAAAAAATCCCAATTAAATTCATAGAAGTTTGTGTTTGTAATTGAACAAATGTCGAAAGGTTAAAGGGGCTTGAATACTTAAGGAGTTGTACGTGTGTTTTGGAATCATCTTAATTCCTCCATCTCTTTTGGTCCTTTTGTTTCTAATATTGATTAATGCCATTTCCTCTCAGGCCTGCGTGGTCTGATAAACCTGGGCAACACCTGCTTCATGAACTGCATCGTCCAAGCGCTGACTCACACTCCACTGCTGCGTGACTTCTTCCTGTCCGACCGACACAAATGCGAGATGCAGAGCAACTCATGTCTCGTGTGTGAGATGTCACAACTCTTCCAGGAGGTGACTTGTCTTTTAAATTTTTTTTTTCTCCAAGTGGCTTGTCCGGAGCAAAGTTTACTCTCATTTCCTCCTCCTCCAGTTCTACTCAGGCCACCGCTCCCCTCACATCCCGTTCCGTCTCCTGCACCTGGTGTGGACCCACGCCCGACACCTAGCCGGCTACGAGCAGCAGGACGCCCACGAGTTCCTCATCGCAGCGCTGGACGTGCTGCACCGACACTGCAAAGGTGAAACACAGAGATGCCCGGAGGTTGCATGAGTGAAGCAGAGAGGATAAAACAAGACAAAAGTGGTTCACTGATTGACATTCTGTCAGATCTCTCTGTCACTCTTATCAGCTTACAAGCTGAGTGGGTGGTTGGGAAGTTACCCAGGATGGCTCTTAGCGACAGTTAACATTTCTGTTGAATACGTGTGTGTGTGTGCCTACAGACGACAACGGGAAGAAAGCCAACAACCCAAACCACTGTAACTGCATCATTGACCAAATCTTCACAGGGGGTCTGCAGTCTGACGTCACCTGCCAAGTGTGCCAGTAAGTGTGTGTTTGAGTAAAAACATGAAGCCCAGTCGCGCCTCACCGGAGGGAAGAGACAAAACCATGAAAAGAAGAAGCTGTGACTATGCATTTGGAATAAAACTGTAATTCTTGTCACGTTGTGATCCACCCTGAGCTCCACTGTCCTTTATTACTTACACATCTGCACTCTGAGCTGCTACGGCTGCAGCAGCAACAAACCTGCATGCCTAAAACGTTGTACTCTAGCTCCACCTGGTGGATTCTTGAGACTACTGAAGCTTTGAACTTCCCCCAAGTTCTCTCCTTTTTAATTAGGGTTTACCAAAAGGTTGTAGAAGTATGCTTAAAAAATGATGGGGAAAAGAGGAACCAAGCTGAAATGAGAATCCAGTTATGCTTAAATGAAGCTTTGGTGTTGCTTTGCTGGACTGAAACTCCAAATGTTCTAAAGATTTTCAACAGAAAACACTAAAAGCCTTTTTCTTTTTTTTTTTTCTTTTTTCAAATAAGCTGTACTGTCTTACTGACCTCTCCCATTCAGTGATACAAGCGTGGCATTCAAGGAGTCGGCATCGAAAGGTTCTTTTAGTAAAGGGTAGTTCAGGATTAATAAAGGAACAGGTTAAAATGGAGCTGTGAGATAAATACAGTGGTGTGCATAAATCAGCAAGAGAAAAGGCACAACAATTTAATTTGTTAGAGATTTTATTTATGAAACATGTACTTGATACACTATTAAACATCTGATTTATTTAATAAATGGAAATCTAAACCAGAGCTGCACAGTATATCGCAATGCACAGTTTTGAGGCGTTATTGGTAGGATTTCAGATGTCAGGCTTTCTCACTTTGTTGTTCGATAATACATCGGGTAAAATACGTCATCAATACCGTATGGGTAATAAAATGGGATGACAGGGTAAAAATATTGAACATATGAAGAAACTGAAGTGAAAAAGGCATGGAAAGTCATGACACCAGCTGGAATGTATCAGTAATTAGAAACTAAACCTTCCACTTAGTGCAAATTATCGTCAGCTGCTTCAGTCTGAACTGATGGGTGATTAAAAAACGTCTTATTACCAAGGGGATGCTTCCTCTGAACCGACAGGTGTCAAAATGATGTACCCTGGCTAGGCCAATGTGTTTTTAACCTTGAAAAGGGTGAAGTTATTTATAACTAACAAGTTCTTGAATGAGTAATATATTAACTTTTAAGTAACTTATGAAGTTAACTTATTTTTTTGGATTTTATCTTGGTCTTAAATTTAAATTGAACTCTATGAAACTTACAGGACCATCTAGCAGCCACCAGGGGGCGCTTTATAAACGTGGAATAACCTCCAACACTGGCTCGTGCGGTCATTAACCTTTTAGATTTTAAATATTCTTGATTTTAATCATTCATTGTTACTGTCCAGTTTTTTGATTTACTTACAATTTCTAAACTGCTAACAGCAGTCGGATTTGTATCTCTTTCTAGATTTACCCAGATTTTCTCGGATGATGCAGAACTGAAAATAATTCTGGACATATTTTTACATAAATACTTACAGCTGATCATTTGGGAATGTGTTTTTCCTTCAAGCCCATAGGTCAAGAAAGAAATAGCAAGTGTAAAAGAGCTGCAAGCATGCTCTGCTGGAAAGCCTTGATGTTTATAGCTGAGGAACACTAGTAGTGGTGCCCCTGCAGAGAAGATCTTTTGAATTCACATTATCTAAAAAGGTCATTCTTGTTCTTAAAGGGTAGTTATTTATCAGGACATAGTCAAAATTATCTGACCTTTATCTGCTTCTAAAATTAATTACATCTTTCTTAATGTGTGTGTATAATGATGCAAAAGGTTTGCCAATTGGATCTGAAAAAAGAAAACTTAACTTCTGAAACAATGTCCTTTTGGGCAGAGGAGACCAGGGTAGATATGTTGGATTATAATAGTCGCACACAACACCACTGCATAGAGAAAACCCATTTAGAGAGAGACATCTAATGGTGATGTTTTTGGACAGTGGAAGGAAGCTGGAGTACCTGGTGAGAACCCATGCATGCACAGGGAGAACATGCAAACTCCAGGCCGGGATTTGAACCCAGGACCTTTTTTGTTGTGTCACCAACTGCACCACCATGCAGCCTATCAACAGGATAATGATTGCAAACAACATAATCGATAAAAAAGGTTTGATTGCAGTTGCTCAGTCAGAGTTAAGACGTCAAGCCGATGGAAAGGCAGCGGTGGGACCTGGAGAGAGTTGTGCCGAAGCAAATGCTTTGAATTTCTTTTTTTTGGTTGGTTGTTTTTTTGTTTTGTTTTTTATCCTGGTGCTTAAAACCCTAGAGTTCAAAAAGAGGTTTCGTTTCTTTTGTTGTTTTGGTTAAGGTAACCAAAAAGAAACACCCACAGTCTCTGTCAGATATATTTGAGCCCATTCCTTCACTTGCATTCATAGTTAAAAGGTTGATGATTACATAAGCCTCAGAGGAATCCTTCTTGCCTACATTTACATTATACTACAGAGCTGCTAAATCTGTATACAGCCAGAATAAGCATTTAGCTTCGGGTAATAGTCTAAAAGAGACAACTGTTTTATTTTTATTGGTGTGTAGATGATGGTAAATTGATCTGAAAAGTTGCTACAGCCGAACACAACACGTTTTTCTGTCGTGAATGGTCAGGAATTATTCGTAACAGCTTAAAAATAGTAGTTGTGTAATAGTGTAAAGCCCTGTGTTTATTGTTACTGTAACAATTTGCGATAACTTTCCTGTTTATCTCAGATTTTCTCCTTTTCAACATTAAATTGTCTCCAAAGAAAGTGATTCTGAGCAGTGGAGAACTCACTCCGCAGCAGCCAATGCTCCACTGACATCTGGCTTCTGTAACCAACTCCGCTCAAATATTTGCTCTTTAAGTAATCTGAGAAATCCAAATAACACATCTATTGATATATTGGAAAAAAATGTATGAGATTAATATGCATATATTATTCGCTCAGGACCAAACAGTCTGGATCAGTGGTTTAAGGGCAATATCGGATCAGTATCAAGTCCGATACTAATATTGGATCAGATGCACAGCCCTGCTTCTGCTCAGTCAATTTTACTTATTTTGTATCTTTGCTATATTACAAAACAAAAGGGTGCTTATGTTGTAAATACCAATTAATAATTTGTAAATGTGTAGATGTCATTCTCTGTGAAATTACAGGCTCTGTGTCCTTTTCCTTGACATCTTTTCAATTCCTCTATTGTATCTTTAGTGGTGTTTCAACGACCATAGATCCTTTCTGGGACATCAGCCTGGACCTACCTGGATCCTCCACGCCTTTCTGGCCCCTCAGCCCCGGAGGAGATGTATCAGCACTTAATGGCGACAGTCACACCACTGGAGCCACAACCCTCATGGACTGTCTGCGCAGGTAATCCTCGCACCTTCCAAAGTGTTGGCCTCCGAATCCTTTGAAGCATAGATGGTTGTGCAGATTAGGAAGAGAACATATTCTCACTGTTCAGGTTCACCAGACCGGAGCACCTTGGCAGCAGTGCCAAGATCAAATGCAGCAGTTGCCATAGTTACCAGGAGTCCACCAAGCAGCTAACCATGAAGAAGCTGCCCATTGTGGCCTGCTTTCACCTTAAAGTAAAACAACAATGTTTGACCCTTAAATGATCATGTTGATGACCACAGCTAAGATCTAATACTCTTTTGTTTTGTTTTTGTGTGTGTGTGTCAGAGGTTTGAGCATTCAGCCAAACTACGGAGCAAGATCTCTACTTATGTCTCATTCCCACTAGAGCTGGACATGACCCCCTTCATGGCCTCCAGGTGAGCCAAATTTAAAAGAAGACCCATTGATCTAGAAGCTGATGAGTGGGAACAGATTCCAAGTGTAGACTAAACTCAGCAGTTTAGATTAAGTTTGTGTAGTGGAAAGGAACACTGTAAAACCAACCTGAACGTACTTTTTCATACATAGATGTCAATACTTCACTGTCTTGACCCAGAATGTTGAAATTATTTTAGAGTAAACAAAAATCATGTGCCCCATGCGAGGTCACAACCTTCAGATTATGAGACTGATATAAATGTATTTATTATATACTGATGCTCCCCATATTTCATGTGTCATTTTATTGAGACATTCTACCTACCTCCAGAATAGAAGAGAGTCCAGCCTCTCTCGAGGTGATGGGTTCCAGAGCCCACGCTGTGCGTGGAGGTGAGCCCGAATATTTCTAGTCCATATCTGTCAACCACCCACACAAGCTCAGGCTCCTTACCTCCAGCGAGGTGGCATTCTACGCTCCTAGAGCATGCCTAAGCATCCAGAGATCGGGCCGCTGAAGTCTCCACCTTCGTCCGCTGCCCGATCCTCTTTGCACCGGTCCCTCGTGGTTGCCCCTGCAGGTGGTGGGCCCACTGGGGGATGGCCTCGCGTCTCCCGTTTGGGCTTGGCCCAGCCGGGTCCTGCAAGGAGGCACCCGGCCACCAGACGCTCTCCGACGAGTCCCGACCCCGGCTCCACTGTACCAGGCGACGTCACCTGCCTCATTTGTGTGGTCCTCATGAAGGTGTCTTGAACTGCTCTTTGTCTGACCCGTCACCTAGAGCCTGTCGGTCATGGGAGACCCTACCAGGAGCATTTAAGCCCCAGACAACATAGCCTCTAGGATCATTCAAGCACTCAAATCCCTCCAGCATGTAAAGGGGCAGGCCATCCTCTTCTACTCTGCAGTGACCCACCTCTCCGGAGTGCCCGTCTCGTGTTGGGGTTTACCCCAGTCTCTGAGAGGATTGCATCCCTGCGTCTTCGAGTTGGGGACAGATCTCTGTCGTTTTGGCATACGGGCCAAGCGGTAGTGCGGCGTACCCGGCCTTCTTGGTTTCCCTGTCGGGAGTGCTGCAAAGTGCCCCTCCTGGGGACTCCATTATTCTGCTGGTAGACTTCAATGCCCATGTGGAAAATGGCAGTGACAACTGGAGAGGCCTGATTGGGAGGAATGGCCTCCCCAATCTGAATCCGAGTGGTGTTTCATTATTGGACTTCTGTGTTAGTCATGGACTGTCCATAATGAACACCATGTTCAAGTATAAGGTTGTTCATCAGTGCACTTGGCACCAGGACACCCTAGGCAGGAGGTTGATGATCGACTTTGTTGTCGTGTCTTCAGACCTTTGGCCGCATATTTTGGACACTCGGGTGAAGAGAGGGGCTGAGCTTTCCACTGATCACCACTTGGTGGTGAGTTGGATCCTCTGGAAGAGGAGAAGGCCGGACTGAATTGGCAGCCCTAAGTGCATAGTGAGAGTCTGCTGGGAACGTCTGGCAGGAGAGCTTTAACCATATTCCGGGGGAGGTTGGAGACAGAGTCTGAGCGGACCATGTTCTCCGCATCTATTGTCGATGCTGCCGGTAGCTGTGGCCGTAAGGTCTGCCGTGCCTGTTGTGGCGGCAATCCCCGAACCAGGTGGACCATCCCCGGACCCAGTGGACCGAGTGGACCATGTTCTCCGCATCTATAGTCGATGCTGCCTGTAGCTGTGGCCGTAAGGTCTGCCATGCCTGTTGCAGCAGCAATCCCCGAACCCAGTGGTGGACACCGGCAGGGACGCTGTCAAGCTGAAAAAGGAGTCCTATCAGCTGTGGCTGGCTTGTGGGACTCCTGAGGCGGGTACCATGATGCCAAGCATGCCGCGGCCTGGGCTGTGGCAGAGGCAAAATCTCGGGCGTGGGAGCAGTTCGGTGAGGTCATGGAGGAGGACTACTGGTTGGCCTCGAAGCGATTCTGGCAGACTGTCCGGTACCTCAGGCAAGGGAAGCAGTGCTTTGCCAACACCATTTACAATGGGGGTTGGAGCTACTGACATTGACTGGGGACATTATCGGGCAGTGGAAGGAATACTTCGAGGATCTCATCAGTCCTGCCGTCACGCATTCCCTGGTGGAAGCAGAGGCTGGGACTCGGGGTTGGACTCTTTCATCTCCCAGGCTGAAGTCACTGAGGTGGTTAAAAAGCTCCACGGTGGCAGGGCTTCGGGGGTGGATGAGATCCGCCCTGAGTACCTCAAGTCTCTCAATGTTGTGGGGCTGTCGTGGTTGACACACCTTTTCAACATTGCGTGGAGGTCGGGGATAGTGCCTCTGGATTGGCAAACCGGGGTGGAGGTCCCCTTTCATAAGAAGGGTGACCGGAGGGTGTGTTCCAACTATAGGGGGATCACATTCCTATTCGAACCTTGGCTTCAGGAGGAGCAGTGTGGTTTTTGTCCTGGCCATGGAACACTGGAGCAGCTCTATACGCTCTACAGGGTACTTGGGGGTTCATGGGAGTTTGCCCAACCGGTCTACATGTGTTTTGTGGAGCTGGAGAAGGCCCTCGACTGTGTCCCTCGTAGTGCCCTGTGGGAAGTGCTCCAGGAGTACAGTCAGGCGTCCTTTATTAGGGGCCATCCTCTCTCTGTACAAGCGGATCACGAGTTTGGTCCGCATTGCCGGCACTAAGTCGGACCTGTTCCAGGTGCATGTTGGACTCTGGCAGGGCTGCCCTTTGTCACCGGTCCTGTTCATAACTTTATGGACAGGATTTCTAGGCACAGCCAATGGCTGGAGGGGGTCTGGTTTGGGGTCTGGTGGATTTCGTCTCTTCTTTTTGCAGGTGACGTGGTCCTGCTGACCCCCTCTAGCCACGACCTACAGCATGCACTGGGGCGGTTTGCAGCCAAGTGTGAACCAACTGGGATGAAAATCAGCTCCTCCAAGGCCATAGTTCTTGACCAGAAGAGAGTGACTTGTCCTCTTCAGGTTGGAGGGGAGTTACTGCCTAAAGTGGAGGAGTTCAAGTATCTTGGGGTCTTGTTCACAAGCTAGGGAAGAATGGAGCGGGAGATCGACAGACGGATTGGTGCGGCTGCCGCAGTAATGGGGACACTGTGCCGGTCCGTTGTCGTGAAGAGAGAGCTGAGCCGAAAAGCGAAGCTCTCGATTTACCGGTCGGTCTACGTTCCTACCCTCACCTATGGCCATGAACTTTGGGTCATGACCGAAAGAACGAGATCCCGGATACAAGCGGCTGAAATGAGCTTCCTCCGTAGGGTGGCCGGGCACTCCCTTAGAGATAGGGTGAGGAGCTCGGCCATCCAATGGGGGCTCTGAGTAGAGCCACTGCTCCTCCACATCGAGAGGAGCCAGTTGAGGTGGCTCGGGCATCTATATCGGATGCCTCCTGGACGCCTTCCTTGGGAGGTGTTCCAGGCACGTCCCACCGGGAGGAGGCCCAGGGGACGGCCCAGGACACGCTATGTCTCTCGGCCTGGGAACACCTTGGGCTTCCCCCGGAGGAGCTGGAGGAGGTGTCTGGGGAGAGGGACGTCTGGGTGTCTTTACTGAGTCTGCTGCCCCTGTGACCCGGTCCCGGATGAAGCGGAAGACGACGAGTACGAGTACAATTCTACCTACCTCATTCTCTACATTTGTTTTGTTGTGTGTTTCAGTAAGGAGAGCAGGATGAACGGGCAGTACCAGCAGACTGTGGACGCATTCAACAATGACAATAAGTAAGTTTCACACAAATGGAAACAAAGGTAGTTTCTGCAGTATAAAGCAGTTTATCAGTTAGTTTTATGTTTAGGCTTTGCAGATTAGAATTAGGTTCCTTTTGTTGAGAAATGCAAATCCTGTTTCCAGAACAGCTGTAAAACTTTCTTAAAGTCAAGATTCATCTGTTGAGACACTAAATAGGTGGATCTACTGCGAACCTATATCCTGATGCTGTGGCACAAATCTTAGTTTTCATGGATCCCGGAGAAGGATGCTGTTGGACAAAAATTGCTTTCGTTGAGGGGAGTATGTCTATGTTTAAGTTGCGTCCTCTCTCCATTTAATTGAACGTTGTAATTAAGTAGGAACTGGAGGTTTTTGTAGCCTAACTAGAGGAGTCAATGTCGGGGTTTGCTTACAAGAAAATTAAGTGCTTGCTGGTCAACTTCCGAATCTCTTAACTTGATAGTCCACTTTGTGTTTTGCAATTAGTCAATTTTGTATTTGTTCTTTTGATCCTTTGCCAAACTTAAAATTTTGTGTTCTTGACCGAAAAATTATGCTTTAGATCAGATTGATTTCCCCAATGCACAGGATTGTGATGGAATAGAGTGGATACAGATTATGATGCATAACTGCCAAATGTTTTTTCTGTCAATATGGTTTTGAACTGTGTTTTAATTGTCTCAAAGTTTCTTTTGAGGATTTTATTTCTAAAGCCAGAAATGTGCAGTTGTTTTTTTTGCCCAGATTTGTTAGTGAATGGCTCCAATCTGCCCAAAACAACGATTTAGCCTTTAAACTTGAGATCCACCAATCAGAATTTGGGGACTGCTTTCAAGTCTCAAGGTTTTTGTAAATCTCCTGCTAAAACTGATTTAAACAGTATCTGATTTCTCTTTGAGGACTGTAATATGAGAAAATCCAAGAACATCACTGAAATAATATTTCTTGCCTTTCTTCCATAGGCAATCAGTTACACTGTGGGAGAGAGAGGCAAAATTATTTGATTTTATATTTTAAATAGAAATTTGCCTCCTATATTGACGATTATAGCTTTCAGTTCAATTAGCTTTATAAAAACAGAAATCTCTCTTTGTGTAAACGGTAGAGAGCACTGATATTTAGCTGATATATTAAAAAAGATGGCCCAAATTTCCAAATCCAGCAAGTTCCATAACCCAAACAACGTGTTGCTCTCTCTCTCTCACATTTGGGACAGGCTTTATGATGATGTCTTTCATAGAGCTTCAAAGGGAAACAAAAAAAACATTAATTTAGTCAGATTGGTATTCTGGGGAGATTTGGGTGCCCAAAATTTTAAGTAATTTTTTTTCTTATTTTCTCAAATTCTACTTATTTTGCACTCAAGCTTCTCATTTTGATTTTCTAATAATCGGGCCAGATCCTACCTGCCCTTCAGATTTCTGTCGAAAATATCTAGAAAGAATAACCTTTGCAAAGGCAGCAGGGTCGGTCAAATGGCCTAACCAAGCCTGACTTTCATCCTGTTTGTTTTGCATAAATCTAGACGGGAACTATGAGCTGAAATAGTTCTTTTTTTTTTTTTTACATATTTTTCTAGGTTCAGAAAAGATGAGGATTAGCCAATCCTAAAAAACCATAAAAATATGTAGAGTTATTATCTGACAAATGCTTTAGAAAACAGGCAGCTTTCAGTTTCTGAATGACTTAAAAAAGAGTGGACTTCCTTGTAGCTTTTATTGATACAAGGTAAATTATATCACGTCATTTGACGTCTCTACTTTCTTCAAGTTGTTTTTTTGTTGTCACCTGTGAACTTTGCTTGTATTGAGGTGTATCCTAGCAACACTAAAAGATGATGCTTCTGATTGGCCGACAACCTGTGACTCACAACCGATGAGTGACTGGGTCGCTGTTTTGGTTGATGAGAAATGATGAGGACAACTTTAGGGGGAGAGAGAGACTGCTTTGAGCAATATAACCACCGTCTTTATATGGATTAGCGCCAACTCCTAAAAACAATTTAACCGTAGCGATTTAGTATGTAACATCTCTTAAGTTTAAAATACAGACAACTCTGTATTTTAAGGGATGGTAAACCGTTATCATTTATACTGAAAAGTATTGTTGTCAACATGACCTGGTTGCGCTACATTTGGTACCTTCAATGATTTGGAAGTGCTCAGATTTTAAAGTTAAAAATCATCAGATTGTCATCACCAGCCATTTTTTCTGTGTGTCTCTACTAGGGCTACTCAATTTATCGTAAATAAATTGTCATCGTAATATCAGAGTGCACTTTAATATTGCAAAGGACTTTTGGAGTGCAATAATTGGTGGATAGTATGTTCCTGGAGTCAAGGGTTCATGCTCTTTACCCCAATAATATATTCAGCATCTCAGGTACAATCTCACTGCAATACATATCCACACCTGACAACAGATCACACTGGCAGTGACGCTAAAGCTCACAGTGAGCTGGAAGCCTGTGGACAAGGTCATCGCAGTAGTTTTTTTTTTTTTTTTTTTTTTTTTTACCATTGTCACCACCATATCTGCATAATATCTCATATCATGCAGAGAAACACGGTTTCAAAACCATTTTCAGTTTTTCTTTGTGGTTTAAGGTACAGTTTGTTTGCCGTGGTGAACCACCAGGGGACACTAGAGAGCGGCCATTACACAACCTTCATCCGGCAGCACAAAGACCAGTGGTTTAAGTGTGACGATGCCATCATCACCAAGGCTACCATCAAAGATGTATTGGATAGTGAAGGGTAAGCAGGTCTCATCAATGCGAAGAAGTACCTACTTAATAGGATTGGTTTTGACGCTGCAGTGCTCTTATCTCCTCAGGTACCTCTTGTTCTATCACAAACAGTTCCTGGAGTACGAATAGTTTGCAGCCTCCGGGAGGAACCGAATCAGAAAGGAGGGATTAGTTACATGGAGAAAGGTGAAGAGTGTGTAAGGAGGCAAGGAAACGGCAATCACAAGTCTCACTATAAACATGGAACCTCCCTTACTACACGAAGGAACCAGATCCGCTGTCTGCTGTGCAGGATAAAATGGAATAAAATAAAATGACTCGTGCAAAATGCTAGAAATTCAGACATTTGTGTACTTGCTGAATTTATCACTTGAATTCAGGACATGAAGAGGGAAAAGAAACTGTGAAAGCCTGCTCTTGCTTTCAGATAATGGACAATTAGTTCCTACATTTGTCTGTTGATGTAAAACTTCAGGAAGTTTTATTTAATCCCAGATACTTTTTTTTTTTATCCACGTCCGTCTTCATGCTTGCACATCTGCATTTATTCACATCCAGGGGTTCAAAGAAGCAGAGCTCCCTGCTTGCCGCACCTGCACAGATTTGACCCGTCAACCTTCTGGACACAAGCACATATTTGTCGAACACACAAACACTCCTCTACAAGACCAAATATTTTCACAATGGAAGTTGTCTTATGCAGTTTTAGTACAGAGTGGAACTGTTGGGAATAATGGAAGACCATCACCTGACTGTATTCTAAAGTTATTCCAATTATTATTTGTCAGACTGTTGTAGCAAAGTGGTACTATTATTTAAAAGGAAAAAAAAAAGCGTCTGCCTCTTATCCATCTTCCAGAGTCAAAGAGGGGAAATGATTGACCCAGTGAATATATTTTTATACATCTTGCATTCAAATTGTGTAATAGTGTTGCATTCTCTTAAACAAAACAAACCCGCATTATTCATCTGTTAAAACGTACGTCGATCATGTTTTTGTACACAAAAGACAAAAAGATGCTAATGATTTTTGTGAAGCTGCTGCTATTGCCGTTTTTGCTTTCATTATCTTGTACAGTGCTGAAGACTTTTTTTGGCAACCCCTGGTTGATTAGTGTAGAAACTGTCGAACTAAATCATCTTTTATTGCATTGCCGTAATCTCTCCCTGCATTATTGAGAAAAGCCTCAATTTTGGTATAAGTTGAGTTGAGAAAGCAACTGGTTTTGATACTTTGTTCCTGCCAGTAACCTGGTCTTGTCCCATTCCATTTCCCAAAGTTAGAGAATACAGAGAGAGGGATCTTTGGATAATCTTACCCCCTTCTTTTGAGCATGCCCACTTCTTTTCTGTACGGTTTAAGTCTGGGGACTGAGCTGGGTAGTCAAGGTTGATTCAGACAAACCATCTTGACATATGGTTTGTTCATAAACCCATAGACAAGCCCCTCTCTAAACTGACCCTGGCTGTTGCCAAATTACTGATGAAGCTGATTATATCTTGCATACGTGAGCTTTCAAAAATCAAGCCAGTATGGCAGCAGGGACGATACAGTGCACTACAAGTTAGTAAAAACACATCTTCGGTTTTGTTTTATTTTCAGTGTTACGTGGAAAAACTACCCCTGGCGGAAGTCCAGTGATTTATTTTATTTTAATTTTTTCCCCCTTATCTTGGCACACTTCAGCATGAGCCATCCAATGTATGTAATGGCAAGGAATGATTTGTTGAAGTAGGTTTGACAACACCTGGTTGGCATTTGATGATGTCTATGGAAACATGATGCTATCTTTCTGCAGCTAAATGGACTGAACTTATACAGCACTTTTCCAGTCATACAGACCACTCAAAGCGCTTTACACTAGAGCCACATTCGCCAACGCTCATACATTCATACTCAGATCGGCAGGCAACTTGAGGTTTTGTGCCTTGCCCATGGGACATCGACATATGGCAGGAGGAAGCTGGAATCGAACCCACAACCTTCTGATTGCAAGACGACTACTCTTCCTACTGAGCCACAGTGCACTGAGCTTTTTGATCGTTCGGGAGTTAAATCAGTGGATCTTCATGCAGCGTATGGGTCAGAATAGAAGGAAATTGACCTCTGTTACATATTTACACCCCAGGAAAACCAGAAGTTAGGGATCAATTACTAGTTGCTAGAAACTTGTCAACTTAAAGAAAAGCATAGATGAAAAATGCTTACCACTGATGATGTAAAAAAAAAAAAATGAAATAGATTTTTTTTCGTCACTACATAAATGTACTCAAAGGTTTCTGAGATTATTCTACTGCAGTAAAGGATGAATTTATTATAAGGCTTTTAACACATCATTACAAGGAATGCCAATTTATTTTCCTGTAAATCGCTTTCTTTTCAGAGACACTTTTTTTCTCCCACATTGACAGCATGTTGTCATGTTGCTGTTTCAGGTAAACGGCCTAGAAGAAATGAACCGAATTTTATAAAAGGAAGGTAGAGTTTTGTAAAGGGTCAAAAGCTCTGTCCTGCAGTGTTAACCGTCAACCGCATGTTGCTCTGATTGATTCGTTTGTGTGCGCGTGGCTAAGAAAGAGGAAGAAAATCAAAGTTTAGAGTAGATGTTTGTATAAAATGTGTTACTATGTGTAAAGAGACAGAAAAAGACAAAGTGTGAGATCTCGTTTGTATGCACGTGTGTCGTGCGTATGCACTGTACGTTTGTGTACTGAATCAGTACTTGCATTCAGCATGCTGTCTAAGCTGATATCACAGTTTGATATGTTTCTTTTTTTTCTGTGCACATTATGTGTGTAAAAATGTTTATGTACAGTTTGTATGTATGAGACAAAAGGTGAAACCTTAAAGCTGATGGAAGTCGCTCCTCTACGTCGCCGGATCCAGCCGGAGGGTCGCTGATCACGTGAACCTTGCCTTGAGCTCGTCAGCCATTCCTCACACACAGTTGTTACTTCTGCAAGAACTGGACACAATGATGGAAACACACTCTAATAAAAAAAAATGTATCTCAAAGAACCTGAGTGCTTTTTCATTGTAGTGCTGGTCATCATTGGCCGTGTGCAGCTTTAGAGCATGCAGATGGAATTGCAGAACCAGAAAAGCTTTTCTTTCAACTCGAGCAATATGTGTGAGATAGGTGTTTGGGGTTCCCACTACATCTGGCTGAGCTCTACCTGTATCCTCAGGCAGGTGGTTCAGATGCATTCAGTTCTTAAGTTACAAGAAAACTTGTTAGCCATCCTTAACATGTTATATGCTCCCATTCTACTGATCAATGTGTTTCTGTAATCAGACGGACACTGGAGGATCATCTAGTGGTTCTGCTCTGTGTGCAGCTGCTATTGTCTTTGCTGTGTCATATTACTACGCCACATCCCGCTATCCTGTGTTACCGTCTCACAGTTCATAGTGGTGATGGGTTTGTTAGTACTTACTAATGTGGATCAGATTGGGCAGCATCATGCTCTGGGATGACCTTTTTTTCAGATGGAGCTAGACTTTTAACGTAGTGCTTGAAATAATGATCAGTTCTTAAAAACAGGCAGGTTGGACTCCTTACTTTCACATGTCTTCAGAATTGCTGAAGGTAGTGGGTGATTTTATTTTTTTAATGTTAAATTGAGTCACAGCCAAGCAGGCATAAATATAAAAAAGAATATCTGATGGAGAATTTTTTGAAATGGCTTAGCCAGATCCAGAACTAAGTCTCATATAAAATCTGTGGAGTCACCTGAAGAGGCCTTAGGGCACGAGACACCCCATTACAATCTGGCAGAGAACCTCTTTAAGGTGAAGTGTAATTTTGTCAAGATAAGATGGGGAATCCTGATAAGACTCCACCCAAAGAAAACTGAATGCGAAAATCGGATCAAATAATTAAAAACCTGACATTTTATCAGGTTTCTCTACACTTTCATATCCACCACAATGTTCTGTCCTTGTAGTTTCACGTCACAAAGGCTGATGCCATAATATTGAAACCGACTCTGAAGTTGAAAATGAAAATATATTAAGTTTTTTGACAGCCGGATTTAATGCTGATGTTTATCTGTGAACTGGAAAGCTTGAGCAGGTATAATAAATGAACATGTTTTTTGAGAAGGGCTTAATGGCTTCGCACACACTCATATGGAGCCTGAAAGGGCTTGTTAGATGAATGTCTGAATAAATTCTGGATCTGATCAGGTACTGTGCTTACTCAGAATGCACTGATGCTCGACATTACCGCTTTTTACAGCAAGAGAACTGACGAGACAAGGTGTTTCTAGTTTCTTTAGAAATGATTTTGCGTGCAGCTTTGATCTTTGGACTCCAGCATTTCTTACTGCTCATATTAGCACTCTGTGGGATTCTTTTTATTCATTATGTGTTCCTTTTGTTATGCAGAGCAAGCAATTGTCTACAGAAATTAAATGTAAAAAGCAGACATTACGTACGATAATGGAAAACATGTAACAATGTGTACTTCTACATGACGGGTGAAAGCCGATCAAGGCACTTTAACATGGAACTAAACCCTTTTTAATCTTGTGTATGGAACAAGTTTTGGTTTTATATTCTTCTAAAAGGTCATCATTAATCCAGCAGACTACAAAAACAAGCTGAATATTCCCAGTGTACCTTTAAAGTAGCAATATACTCAAAATTTCACCACAACACAGTTATATTTATGAACTGTGGGAGGAAGCCAGAGTACCCAGAGAAAACCCACACATGCATGGTGAGACCATGCCAACTCAATGTAGAAAGACCCCCAGGAGGGATTTGTATCCAAGACCAATTTTCTGTAAGACAACAGTTCTCCCAACTGCACCCCCACACATGCCCCCTTCACAGAACAGCTTGGTTGATTTTGAGATAAATTTTATATTGTTGAACAGGCACTTGGTTGCAGTAGAATTTATTTAGGTGTATCAGAGTAAAGGGGGCTGACTACATATACATGCCACACATTTCAGATTTTATTTGTAAAATTATTTTTAAAACCATCTATCCTTTTCCTTCCACTTCACTATTAAAATTCAACAAAAATGACAATAAAATACATTAAGTCTGTGCTTGTAATAAGACAAAAGTTCTGTAACTTTGCAAGGAACTGTCATAGAGAAATTACATAGAAAAATTTTCTATTTTGAGAAACATGAGGTAAAAGTGTCCCTTAAAGATAGTTTCATATGTCTGCAACAGACATAGGTTGATCTTAGTTTGAACAAAGTGTCATGGTTGCTTCTTAGCCCTAAAATATTGCAGCTCACCACAACGTTGCATTTTATCAACAAGCATCCCCTTATCAGTCAACAGTGCTTAACTAGTAACCTCATATATCCCAGGCAGAAATCCTCCTACTCTAGTTTTCCAGAGGGACCTCATCCCATCGCTGCCTCCTGCTGGACATCCGGACCTGAGGCGCGCAGGCTGTCCCCGGTCCACAGGGAACCCCCGTTTTGGATGTGGGTTCTGTGAAGGATGCCCTGCTGGTAGAAAGAGTATGGTGCTCTCTGCGGCCTGTCGCTGTCCTGACCGAGACCCCTCAGGTCGGGGAAACAGTGCATGCACACGCAGGTCTCTGTTGGGAAGGAGTCCTCTGATGGCTTTCGGTAGGTGGGAAGGCTTGAACTTGGTAGAAAATCTAGGAAAGACAGAAATGATATTCCAGCGAAAGTAGTTGTTCTTATCAGGCCCATTGGCTTTTACCACACTAACCTTTGGGGCTTCTCCCAGACTGACCTCCTGGACAGCTAGACTCCTCCTGTCCTGGCTGAACAGCACACTTCTGCGTTTGGTCTCTGGTACTCGTGGATCTCTTATTTAAGTGTTTGGCCTTTCCTTGCCTATGAAACAAAATCAAGGCGAGGCATAGGCTGGAAAACAGCAGCATGGTGCACACGCCCAGGAGGGCGTACAGCTGGATTGTTGGGTCCAACAGTCCTGGAGGCAGCCTGGTGTTTACAGCCTGTCTGCTAACTTCAAATGGGAGCCTTTTGGTTGTTGCAGGAGGTGACTGAGCTGAAAGAGGAAACAGAAGGAACATCTCACAGATGCCTCAGACTTATCGAGTCTTAAAGGCCTGCTGCTGCCAGACCTTTTAGAATTCTGGAAGTTTTCAGCAATCCTTGTCTGCAGAGCTTTAAGTAGAAGCTTGGCACTCATTTCAAAATTGCAATCCACGGCAGAGTGGTACTTACTCGTGCAGTACGGAGAGCACTCTGCTGGATGTTTACCACAAATCTCCGCACACTTTATACATCTCCTCACCAGCCTATCGTAGTAGTGGCCAGGCTTAGCCTTGCAGAGTGTGGCCTCTTAATGAAAGAAGCGTGAAAGGAGTGAGAAAATTAAGACATGAAATACTTACAAATGGATAAATGTCCCATGACATTAGAAACCTCAAACTCAATATTGTATTTTATTTTAATGTGGTAGTAAATAGGTAGATAGTAAATTATGTTTTCAAAATGTTTTTTTCTAATACTGATCTGAAAAGTGTGACATGCTGTACTCTGATACACCTAAATAAAATCCACTACAGACAATTGCCTTCAGAAGTCACCAAATTAATGGAGTCCATCGGTGTTTAATTCAATCTCAGTATAAATCCAGCTGTTCTGTGAAGGCCTCAGCGGATTGTTAGAGAGCATTAATAACCAAAGGGCGTCATGAAGACCAAGGAACATAACAGACAGTTCAGGGAGAAAGTTGTGAAAAAGTATGGCACAGCTGCCATCCTACAAAGACATGGCTGCCCACCTTAACTGACGGACTGAGTATTAATCAGAGAAGCAGCAAAGAGCCATATGGTAACTGAGGCAAAAGACTCAAACACGAGACTCTTTTGGGCCTACATGGAATACCCAATATGTGGCAGAATACTAACGTTGCACACCACTCTGAACACACCATCTCCCCCCTTGAAACATGGTATTGGTGGTAGCATCATGCTGAGGGGCTGCTTTTCTTCAACAGGGATGGGGGACTAGATTAAGTTGATAGGAAGAATGGAGTCCTGGAATAAAACCAATTAGAGGCTATTAAAGACAAGAGACTGGGGTTAGAATGGCTCAGTCAAAGTCCAAATATAAATCGAATTGAGAATTTGTGGTGAGATGTAATAATCGTTATTGAAAGACACTTCTCCATCCAATCAGTCTTAGCTGAGATATTTCGCAAAAAAGAATGTGTAAGAATTTCAGTCTTTAGATGTACAAATCTGCTAGAGGCACTCCAAGAGACTTTAGGGTGTAACTCCATCAACATTTCTTTCTAAAATGCTTTGAATCAGGGGGCTGATGATGAATTGGGTTCAGGTTAGGTTTAAGGTAAGGTATATGCTGGTATTGGTCAGGTTTAGGGTAAGGGTCAGGGTTAGGCAATAGCAATGAATGTAAGCCTGTGTGTGTGTGTGTGTGAGGACTCACCACAGTGAACAGGACATCTGGGGACTGCAGGCGGCTGCTGACACACCATGCGACAGGGTATACATGATCTGGTCAAGCCATCTAGGTGCTCACCCTCTTTGCATCTTCCACCCATCGGCCCCTACAAACCCCTACTCTGACAAAAACACACACGCACATACACAGAGCAGACAAGGAAAAAGCAGACATGCGTATAAAGTTAATTGTTAGTAACTGATTAAGCCTCTGATATGTCACAGCTTTAGATTTATTAGCGTTTTGACTATCCAATACTTATTGGTACTGCTAATGTAAAAAGTCCAAAGTTCATCTGTTATTGCATTAGTATAATCACAATGAAAAATCAAGAAAAATCCAACCTTTAACCTTTTACATTCATGTAATACAGGCATGAAATAATTATTTTAAACAAAATCTATATATTTATATATATATATACATATATTTATTTATTTATTTAATTATATATATATATATATATATATATATATATATATATATTATTTATACTTAACGTTTGGATGTCGATCGGTCTCTAATAAATTTTAATTGCTAGTCTCTGAAATACAACTTCGCTTAGATATACATATGATATGGGGAAATTGGAAAGACAAGAACATGCCATCGGGTAAACCTCAGGGTGAGGAGGACCAGAGTTTATTTTTGCTCAGCTTCTAATTTGGAAAAAACATGAATCTTTAAATTATGATGTTAGAGAGCTGCAGCAAAGAGTCATGCCATGATGAGACACGCCAGACAAATATTTTTTCTGTCCCACCTCCACAAACATAAAATTGTAGAGTTTCCTCATCTATCTTGGGACTTTAACAGAAACTGCCTGTTTTGGTCATATGAGGTGGAGACTGAGCTTTTGGGCAGCAAACATTCAACTTCAGCAGCAGTGTCTTCCAGAAAAGAACCTCTTGCCCACTGTAGTTCTGTAGTTTCAGGTTTTCGCCACACAAAGTATTTTGCTTGTGTGCCAAAATGTTCAATCCTGGCCTCATCTTTGCTTGACTAATCACTCTTTTTTCTTATTTTTTTTTTTAGTTTACGTCTATTAAAGGTAAATAGAAAAAAAACGACAGAGAATACATTTTTAGAGTGTCATACCACTATTCATTTATCCCAATCCTTTTCTTTTTTATAAATGTTTATGCTATCAGTACTGACATATCAGTGTCTTCTCTGATAACAAAATGAATATAGTTGTGACTGTTCAATATACTAATATATAATAGAATTAGCAACAGTAGTAATGTCCTAATAAATAATAATAGATAATTCCAATAGTTTCATAGTTTAACACCACAGACTGAAATGCAAAAACTCTTTCTTGGGGTTCTAACCTTAAAAGTTTTGAAATTGCATTTCTCCCTTAGATTATAAAGTCCTTCATCTTCAAAAAGAAATTTTTGAATATTTTCTGGTAAGTGTTTATTTTTGGTTTTAAACAAGATACACACTGTAAATTCATCAAGTCAGTAAGTTTTAATAATTTAGATTTGTTTTTACTGGTCTTTTTTGCAGTTTAATTAAAGGATGCAATGTAGTTGTGTAACTGTTGCCTGATATCTCTGCACAATAACTGTGGTAGCATAAAACTAGGAAACCGTAAAGAATGTGCAGTGCTTTTTGTTCAAGTAACTGTGTTTATTTAATACAAAAAATGCTTTTTGATTATTTTGTTTATTCTGTATATATCTAATATACGATTTTCAATTGACCTTATTATCAATCAATAACACCCAGAAATATGTTTTCATGAAGGCTTTCAATGTTTACTCCATTTATCTGTATTTGTATTTCTATATTTGATTTGCAGTTTCCAAATTATTTTTGTTTTAGTCAAATTTAGGGACTGCTTGTTTGCATTGAATTACACTTTTAGTTTATTAATTTCTTTGTTTACATTGTTCAGCAGTTGCTTCATATCATCTCCAACAAAACTGCTTTGGCCCCAATGTAACATATCTCCCGATCCCATATCTTTCTTTTTTTAATTAGAAAGTCATCATTTATTGTATCGAGGGTTTTCTTAAGTTGAGAAACAATCCAGCAACAATCTTTTTATCATCAACTGCAGATTTTATTTCTTCCACAGATTATAAAATGGCCAGTGTTGTTGATCTTTTGGACCTCAACCCATTCTGTCTTTCACGGGTTATCGGTGCTTTTCTCTGAATTATTCTAGTATATTATTAAGTATTTTTGAAAACTTGGCAGTAAAGAGATAGGTCTGTAATTGGTCAAGTGATGTGTGTTCCCAGATTTGTATAATGTAATCACTTTAGCTATTTTCATTTTATCTGGAAATGAGCCATTTTCAAAAGACAAATTACTTATATATGTTAATGGTTTTGCAATTCCCTTAGTTACCTGCTTTACCAATGTCAAGTCAATCCCATGCATATCTTTGGATAAATCTTTGGACTTTGGCCTCTTTCTTGACAAACCTAATCAAGCCGTTGTGTTTCTGTCTAATATACTATGCAAAGAAAAAGGTGACTTTGTGAGGGGCTGTTACTCTGCATGATGATGACGCTGCTGGTCTTTTTTGTTTCTAAACTGGTGTCAAAATTAATTAGAACAACACACACAAATCAGCAATCGGATTTTGATAAAATCTTCGAATTTATTTTTGTAATTCTTGAAACATTTCCCAGATAAAGCTCAATAATTATTGTCTTCATTTTTACAGGATTTACCGCTTTATGCAATGACGATATGGAACATCTATGTATTTGTAGAAATGTGCATAACATGCTTAACTCTTTTGCAAATTAACTTTTTTTTTAACACACTTACGGTCATATTTACCTGGCCTCCGAATCATTTGCTGCAGATCTTTACAGTGCTTTCAATGTGCGAAATTCAGAGGGTGCCCATTATCATTAACTGGACATGGAAATAAGATATAAAAAAATCTTTTAAGCTGCAAATGACTGAAAATGTCTATGTCTTGTCTTCTAGGCCTTTCTGCCCTGGGCAGACACTCATATATGGAAAACTGCCACTAAGCGGCACCCAGAACATCTAAATATTCTATTGTTTGGGAACTTAAAGTTTCAGAGGAGTTTTTCAGTTGTTTTATATAAGCACGGTCTTTTCTTCTAGACGTTTGAGATGTTTCAGGACAAACACAGTGAAAGTCAGGGAAATTTCTCCCACCATCAAAAAAACACAATTATCAACTTCCCAGCCTGACCGGAGCTCAGATGTGTTTTTCCCATTAGAGTTTTTATCTTCTTGTTCTTGAACACGGTTTTCTTTGCTCCAGCGAACACTGAAGCAACGGACTGTGAAAAGCTCACAGATCTCTTCCGCCCTCCGCTGCCTTCACACTCAAAGCTGCAGGTCTGATTTATTCTTGAGTACATCTGTCACACCCCAGCAACCAGCAGCCGGTTGATTTACCAAACACCAAGTTTAACCTGTTTTACTTTAAACAACATGTTAATAGTCATGAACATCCAAAATATAAAGTGTGAGATATGACCTAAATCCGTAATCCCAAATTTTCAATATTCTTTTTTGTATTATCTGTAATTTGGGGTCTTTATGGCGTTTCTCATCTGCCTTTTGCAATTTCTGTTTGTGTCTTTGTAAATGTAACTGGAGACAAAATTAAACTGCATATGACTACTCAACAGATTAATCGAAAGTTCTATATTAGCATCCTACTCATTAGAAACTTTAGGTCTTTGCCAGTGTTCTGCCAAAAATATTGCTAAAAGCTTTTTCTCACTTTTTCTGCCTTGTCATTATGCTCAGAGATCACTTACCTTGAGGGACAAAGAGGTGAAGTGAGAATCCGTTTCTGAAGACAACAGTGTTTGAAATACAGTCCTGTATGCATGGAAGCTAATTTGGATATGATTTTGCTGTCTGATTTGGGACTTCCCCTCCCTGTGTGTCAGAAGGATCTCCCCCACCCTCAATCACTCACACACTGAGGTCAGGTAAGTTTAGAGTCTGTATATTGTTAGCACTCAACCCCTGGAAAACATCTGTCAAAGTTTGTATGATGTTTTAAATAGTAAATAGATGATATTGCATTTCAATATTTAAATCTACCTTCACACACTAAGCGTAAAGGATTTGTCATTCAAATAAAAAGGACAGCTTATTTCACTATCTGTCACATTATGGTTTTGGGGTGGACCAAAGCGTAGACAAGAGCTTGGCATCAGCATTGTGGAATCCAGAGCTTTATTCAAAGTATCAAAACGTAACAAAAAACACACTGCAAGTACTGACCAGAGTGGAATCCAAAACTTTCAAGGCTGAACACTGCAGGATCATGGCATGGACGAGGGTAGCGAGTGTGAGCGAGTTGTAACACAAGGAACCAACAAAGCATAGTGAAACAAACCAACTAATATACAGAGAGAGAGAGAGAAAGGCAAGGAATCAAGAACAGGTGTGACAAGGAGGCAGAAGGAACAGGTGAGACAAATACAAAGATTGAGTATGAGTGAAGTGACTAACAATAAAGAGAAACACAGGCCAGGATAAATAATCAAAAGCATAAGAAAACTAGAACAACAATGAACTAAAGTAAACAGAGAAACTAGAGGGAACCTAGGAACAACAACAACCTAGAACAAAAGTAACAAAACTAAAACACTGACTGAAATAAACAAGGAATGAAGCAGGGAATGTGAGGACTAAAATAACTACAAACCAAGATGTAAGAATAACTAAAGCTGGCCTAACTAGAACTATAGAAACTATGCTACAAAGAATAGTATAAAGGGAACGAACACAGAATATAAATAAACCACAGAAGGGGAACCAGGGCGAGGAGGAACAGAGAAAAATAAACTAATAAACAAGAAGAGTGCACAGTGGACAAATACCTAACCATAAATAAACACTAGGAGGCAGTAGAAGGAAATAAATAATCAGGGCCAGGAGGAAATAAACAAACCACCATGACTACAAAATCAAAACAAAGTCCAAAATGTCCGCACCCTGACACTATCTGAGGTATGTGATTACATGACTAAAGGAGGTGGCAATGCAGATTGCTCATGATGCAGATCTCATCATGCATCACGAAAGGAGGAAAGCTTAGGAGCAGCATGGAGAAGTGATTCAAAATACTGTGCCATTTCTAACTTTTCTTCTGATCCTTGTGAGATTTGCCAAATTATTAGCAAAGTTCTTGGCTTTACCTTGTGCATAGGTTTCATTAAATTAAGTATTTTGTAAGAAAATCAAACAGATGAATGACAGCAGCTTTGATAGGAAGTACCCCATTATTAAGATACAGTCGATGTAAATACAGAGGGAAGGAAATAGATATGAAGTGCTGGCCGAAAAGAGAATGTAGTTGCAACATAATTCAATAAATGGGCTAATGACTTAATGACATCACCTTTGTCCAAACAGCCATTTTAAAGCACTTTTTCTAATGAAACAATAAATAATTCAATTGATTTTGAGACTGGGCTGCACAGTGAAGCAGCTGGTAGCACTGGCGCCCTGCAGCAAGAAGGTCCTCGGTTCGACTCCCGGCTGGGGGTCTTGAACACATGGAGTTTGCATGTTCTCTCCCCGTGCATGCGTGGGTTCTCTCCAGGTAGTCTGGCTTGGATGGATGATTTTGAGACTGAATTTAGTTTAAATAGTTCAACTCTTGTATTGCTATGTACGTTATAATGCAAAATATGTAAATCTAGGAGCATAGTTGTGTTCTAAAATTGTAGGCCACCCAGTCTAAAAAACTTTATAATTCTTTCTACTATAATAATATGGTGAGGTTAGCTAATAGCATCGCCTCTAACCCTGAACTTGAATCATGAATACAGAATGTTATCTTCAGGTCAAGATAACGGGTTTCACAGTATAAAAAGGTTAAAATGAGAAATGCTTCTGTACATCGGCTAATCCTGAAGCTAAACATGGAACATTAACCAGTCTGCAACGCCATCATCTGCTCATCTTACTATATGTACTTCTTGAATCTGTTTGCGTCTGCGTATAGAGGTCTGTAAACAATGGTGCTGTGATACAAGACACATTTCACATTTGTTCTGACATTAAAGGAATGCTGTATCGTATGGTATTATAGAATAATAAATAAATAGTGAATTGTGAACATGATTCATGGGAGATTTTGACCCACTTTTGCAGTATGTCTTAATCCACTGATGTCATGGCCTGCAGATGCCACCCAGTTTGGTGTGGACGATGTTTATGTTTTGCGTAAGTTTTTAATATTCTTTTGAAAAACTCGGAAGTCAGCTGCTCCGCTCTGAGCTGCCAGAGCTTACTGTGAAGTAATTGTCGCAAGTCTGAAAAGCCAAGCGGATGCATACTTAGGGAATCATGTGGTCACCTTGCCATCAGCCTATAGGTAAAAATTTATTTGTGGAGAAAAACTTAACTTCCTGTCTGTTTTTTACAGAAGGTGGATATGGTTAGAGAGCAAATGCAAATTAGAATTCAGAATGTTCAAAAAGGGAGAACAAAGGCCCAAAGTGATAGTTATGCAAACTATGAAATCAATATAGTAGCTATCTATAGCATGAACTGTCAAATAAGAAAGTGGATTCAGAAAGAAGAACAAAACTATCAGGCACAAGTGCAAAAATGTTTTACATTCAGTGTTAACTAATCCTAAGTATTTTGTGACTAACGCACAGCAAAATATATCATGTTCAGAGGGTGGAATATAGGGCCAAAAGGAAGCATAGAAAAAGGCTGCATTTGCAACCTCTGTCAGAGAAGGATGACCACAGAACAGATGTTAAAACCAGGAACCAGGAACAGAAACAAAGAATCCTTGCACCTTTTCTTCCACACAGATGGCTATTTTAGAAAAGGAAGACAGTCCACTGAGAATGTGTGAACTCCCCAAGCAAGCACAAATCCTTTATCTGTTTTAGCCTGATGGGGTGAAGCAAACCAGAAAAAAGTCAACAAAAGCTTAAAAAAAACCCCAGATATTTTGTGATATTTTGGTGTTCATGTACAGCGCTGTGAAAATTAATTTGCCCCATTACAAATTTATTTCCTTTTATTTTTTTTTATTTTTCACTTTGTTTTAAAATCTAATATCACTTATTAAAGGGAAAAAGTTGTTCAAACCAACCTGGCCCTGTCTGAAAAAGTATTTACCCACTCGTTAAAACACGATTGACCTAAGCTTAACCACCTTCCATTTCACTAGCCACACCCAGGCCTTCTAACTTTAACACCTGTTAAATCAGGATTTTGTTTGTAAGAATGCTTTGTAAGGTGTGTGTCATGTTACATCTGGTGTAAAACTGACCCTCTCTAAGTGGAGCATCTCTGACATGCTAATTCTGATTCCTTTTGCTACACTTAGCAGCCCCTTTCAGACGTTCACTAGCACCTTCAAAGGCCATCTGTAACAACCTTTTAAACTGTGGAAGCTTGTCTCTTGCCTCATCTTTGGAACAAACCTGTGTGCCTTACTGGTGCTGATGTTCTTAGGTGAAATCCCCAAGCTGCCCTAGGAATAGTGGGAATAGTGAGTCTCAGGGGCAAAGCACCAAATAAACTATTTCATACACCTGTGCTGCCACATCACCAAGAGCCGCACAACCAGTTATTAGGTTTAGGGGGGCAATGCATTTTTCAGATAGGGCCAGGTTTGTCGATGCATGTTTTTTGTCTTAATGGATGATATTGTCATTTGAAAACAACATTTTGTATTAACTTGGGTTATCTGATATTAAAGTTTGGGGCAGCTTTTAGAATTTTTGTGCCAAAAAAATACGAGAAGTTGTGTGGGTGGAGCTCTACTCTGCAGTCCTCTCAAATGAAACCACCACAATGACTCTCTGCTGTCAAGCACCAATGAATTTCTGACCATGCCTGGCAGCTGTGAGAAATACATGTACTTTCTTAACGTCAGTATGTGAAACTGTTTGACAATTTCACACCTGCATCTCTTCTTAGCCAGGGTTTCACTGTCCATGTTCAAAATTATCTTACAGTATGTTGGAGTAAATGTGATGAACTCTTTTTTTTGACCACTATGAATACCTATTACTGATTTTAAAAAAGGATTTGCATCCTTGGTCTTTAGAAAATTTATTTTCATGTCCTGCATTATGTTAAGAGTAAAGTATTTACATTTATTAGAGTTATTAAATATTTTCCTTTTATTACCCAAGATTCCATAAACTAATTTTCCATTTGAAAAGGTAAATGCCCCCCAAGTGTCCAAGATGCAAAACAGAAATCAGAATGGAAGCGTAGAGAGCTATGCCCTAACTACTACTTTTATTACTGGGAAGCTAAAATTGGTTTATTAAACTACTGGTCACAATCCAGAGAGGATAAAAGTCGTCCTCCATAGATTTCAGTGGAGTTGGATTCAGTCCAGGACATTTCCTTCACTTCTTTATTGGGTTCCTTTCCTCAGTGTACTGATAAACCTGTAATTAATTCAGGGAACCAACATTCTCTTAGGATGTGGGCTCAGGGCAGAAAACCTTTCAATTTTTGCAGTTTGTTGCTTTGTAGTTAAATTAATCAAGCCAATGATTTATTCAGTGATGCACCTGGTGCATTAGGATTTGTTCTGTTCCATATGGGTTTGGTTGTCCATGGCAGGTTACATCTATAAGTTTCGTTAAGCAGTCAGTTTATGTGTATGATGCTCTTCCTCTGTTCTGTCTGTAAGAGGTCTTTAAAGATCTCTCCTCTGGGAAAAGCAGGGATTTTTTTGGTATTGGTGTGTGTATGCTTTCATTTAAAAACACCTTTCAATAAAAATATTTGAGCAAAAAATATTATTGAAGATACGTTAAAAATGAGAGAATAAAATCAGACAACCCCAAGTTAAGAAATCACAACTCACAACAAGTTGGGGGAGACAACAAAACATTTCAGGAGTCCATTTGTGATTTTCTCAGACGCTTCATTTGTGCAGCTGTTAGGACTGAACGGAAACTGTGTAGTTGCAAATTATCAAAAGGTGTTAGTTTTGTCCTGAGACTCACTAATTTAGTTCCGCTTTGTGTGATCACAAGAAGATTTTAGGTTGCTGAAAACAACAGGTGCAGTTGGGCTGACAATGACTTTAGAGAGGTTCAAAGGTTATTAATACCTGTTTTAATGTGACAGAACTGACATCAATTGTATTTTTGTTCTTTTAATTTTGGTAATACAAGTGAGTCATTAGATGACAAATACTACTGACAAATACACTTGCCAGTAAATTAGTTAATGGTCTGCTGGCTGAATGCTCATACTGCCCTCAGAAACTTACACTGAGGTTATAGTTCAATAATCTAAGCCTGATGTTGCTGTATGACAGCAGACAGTGTTCATGCTGCTGTGGTAAAACAGGAATCTTTCATGACTAAGAGTGTCAAATTATTGTTTTTTTAAATATAACATAGGTATACCACACGTCGAATTCTTGGTACACTTCCTCTCAGTTTTTACATGACATGCTACAGTGCCTTGCTGAAGCTTTTATACAATGTAAACTTTTTCACATTTAATCCCTTTACAACTACAATGCTGCATTACTTTAATGGGACCTATGTGACAGACCACACTAAGTAACATCAATTGTGAAAAAAAAAGAAAAAGGGCACAAAGTTTTAAAAAATGGTTGGAAATAAAAATCAGAAAAGTGTGTTATGCATTTGTGTTCTGATTAAAAAATAACCCAGTACTGCCAATTGGATTTAAATGTTATTTGATTAGTCCACCTATGTGTGTAATTTTAACTCAGTACAGAATAGGTAAAGCAACGTTTGGTTTAAAACAATGTTCCAAACTTTGAACATCTCATGGAGAACTGCTGAATTCTTCTTTCAAAACTGAAAAGATTATGGCACAACTACAAACCTGCAAAACGTGGCCATCAACTAAAACTGATAAGCAGAGCATTACTGAGAAAAGCTGCCAAGAGGACCATGCTAAGTCTGAAAGAGCTGCGAAGAAGAGAGGTAGAATTTATTTGTAGTAAAAGTATTAATGCTCTCCACAAACCTTGCTTTTATAGAGGAGTGGCAAAAGAACTTAATTAAAATAAAAAAAAGCCCAGAAAAATTATGTTTGCTGTTACACAATCCATCTAGGTGACACAACAAATATATAGAGGAAGGCTTACATTTAAAAAGCTATGTGTTGCAGGAAAATAACGTTACACATCACTCTGAACACACCATCCCCACCATGATAGATGATTGTGGCAGCATCATGCTATGGGGACACTTGTCTTCAGAAGGGACAGGAAAGCTGGTCACAGTTGATGAAAAAATGGATAGGGCTAAATACAGTACAAGGAAATCCTAAATGAGAATCTGTTCAAGGCAGCAAAATACTTGGAGATGTAGGTTCACTTTCCTGAGCACCAATGGTTTAGTTTAAAGCGTAAAAATTTGTTAGAAGCACAGTGAAATAATTGAAAATGTATGTTCCCAGATACTCTTTATCCCATCTGAATGTGCTTGAGCTATTTTGCAAAAACAAAAAAGGAGAGAAAATTTTCAGTCTCTGGATGTGCAAAGCTGCTACCCCAAATACCCCAAAAGACTTACAGCTGCAATTACAGAAAAAGGTAATTCTGCAAACTCTACGAATACTAGGGGTCTGAATACAAATGCCCCCCACGCTCTACAAGATTGGTCAAGTCAAGTCAAGTTTATTTATATAGTGCTTTTCAGCAACAAGGCACTCAAAGCGCGGTATTCACAAATATTTTTTAAAACTAAGCAACCATTTCCTTCCACATCACAATTATGCAGTGCTTTGTGCTGGTCAATCATATAAAATCCCAATAAAATGCATTGATCCAATTTCTACGCTCCAAATAAATTTGATATTAAATCAAAAAAATTGGCTAGTAAAAGAAAATTGTGTTTTCTCCATTTGAATAAATTTAAATATATGTGGTTAATTTTTCTATTTGCATAGAATATTCATAGATTAGGAAGGGAGAAGTGACAGTGATGTTTTATTAGCCTTCATACAAGCTAATATTATTAATAGTGTAGAGTGATTAAGGGCCCACGTGTTTATCTGTTTCTATAAAGAATTGTGTCATTTTACAGTTTTATGTCATTTTTATAATTAATATGACAAAATCATACACTTAAAGATTGGGATTTTTAAAAGAACTGATCAACAGCACAAATGCTGTCCATTTGTGCTCCTATTGGTGTAAAAGGTACTGCAGATGTCTTAGTCATCTGGTATAAAACCTGAATAACAGAAGGTGTTTGTTTGGATCACACCTTTAACCACAGAAACATCTTCAGAAAGCTGAGCTAACCCAGATCAGACACAGCAGATGGCTACTCCAAATCTGAAAAAGGAAACCACACACATGAAGCCAGAAACCAAAGATTAAGTGAAAGATTTTCAGCTGTTTGTTGTGATTTTCTTTTTAATTTCTTTTCATGTATTTACATTTTGTAGACAGTTGGCTGTACAAGTTGTAATAACAAAACTAATAAAAGATAAAAGATTTTATTAGTAACAAAACAAGCTCCATGTTTGTTCCATATAAGATTTTTTTTATGACATTCCTAAATATGGCCACTAGATGGGGATAGAGTACAGTCAAAGAACAGGTAACAAGTGACAACAATCGCTTCAGAATTCTTGTCAGATTGCACTGGTTTACCGGGACATTTCACTTTAATTTCTCACTTAAGCTTACAGGAGGATTTTGTAAACCCCGCAGTAAAGCAGAGGTGTTCTAACCCCAACTTTGACACCTGAAAATGTTAAAGATAAAGGTATTGGTGTGAGGGAAATAAGAAGCGTTTTAATAAGAGTTAATGCTGACAATTATATGCCCATATTCAAAAGATGTGAGTGTGCATAGAATATTTCATTAACCACTTGGCAAGATTTCCATCCAGAAAGAAAATATCGCTCTTCCACACCTTCTCCAATATCATAGCAGTTCTGATAGAACATGTTCTTGTTCATTAAGACATACTGCCACCCAAAGACAATAGTTTGTGTAGCTCGCCTTGTTTAATATTCTGCTGTTGTTTCTCTAACAGCAGATGCCCAAGATGCTTGATTTAGTCAAAATTCATTAATTCTAGCCTTTTTTGTCTTTTATAACTCAGCACATACCTAACAAAACCTGACTGAAACAACATTCATGATAAAAAAGGGCACATATGCAAAATGTGGTAAATGTGCAAAATGTGTGTCACATGCTGCTACACAATGTAATTTTCATATGTAAACATATTATCCCAAATGTGTTTCACATGTTACTACACAGTAAGATATAATATCCACACGTGTAATTGTAATGGGTCTCTTTATTTTCATCACTATTTACATTGTAGATTCTCACCAAAGGCAACAAAGCTATGAATGAACACATACTACAATTATGTAGTAAAGAAAATGTGTGAAATTACTGTAAACATTTTTATATTTTAGATTCTTCAAAATAGTCACCCTTTGCCTTGATGACTGCTTTGCTCTATTTGCATGCTCTCCATGAGCTTCGTGAGGTGGTCACCTGAAGTAGTTTTCCAAAGAGTCTTGAAAAAACTTCCCAGAGGTTCATTGAGTGAAGGCCAAAGGTTAACCTGTTAAGCCCTAAAGGGTTTTAGAGCAATTTCCGCCTGAAATTACATACCTTAAATAAATCAAGGATAGCTTCACAGTTATAATTCCTATATCCAAACGTTTGGTACCTGTGTAAAGGTAAGACATAAAAGAACATTTTTCCTGTGGAACTACTATTGTAACTGTTACTATGTCTGATTTATTTGTGATTAAACAAAGAAAAAACAAACAGTTTTGAGCCACGCCGAATGTTTTTTCTAATTGAACATTGCAAAACACTATAGAAATCCTTTGGAATTCCAAGGAGAACCCCCAGGTTGCATTCATCCACATCTTCACTATGACTGCAGCAAATTTGGACTGAATAAGTTGAAGCATATATGTTCCACAAAAGGTTTAGAGGACAATGTGCCAGGTGGAAATGACAGTAAGAGGTGGGTGCCAAAACTTTCCCAAATGTGTTTTTCACCTTATAAAAAAGAAATAAAAGGGAATCTGGTCAAATAAAAGTGCTAATCTGTCTGTATATGACATAGCCTATGGCTATGACATTTACCCTGTGTATCATCAAAATACACAGTTGCAAACATAACTGAAAGCTAATGGAGTAGTGGGCAAGCAGCAGCTGGTGGACAGCAACCAGCAGACTTTATTGTTCAAGGAAATGACATCACCAGAGAAGGTACTAGAAAGACAAGTTATGCCTTGTTAGAAAGGTGAGTGTCTCTAGTTTGTTATGGTATGAGACATGTGGGGGTGCTGCTTTTTTTTTAAGAAAGTTGCTTTTTGTACCGTTTTATTTACAGAGTCAGCAATGTCTGAGGGACCTTAAAATGTCATTGCCTGTGTTTAAGTTGCTGTAAAACTAAAAGGTATTTGTGCAAAACTCATTTGGGGAATTGTTTTATGAAGATTAAAGCCTCCTCTTGCGATATATTTAAGAAAAAAAAATTTGGTACAATTTTACCTAGTTTTATAGACCGTCCAAAAGAGGGGCGGCTTGCGGGCCCGTCAGGCTTACGATCATCACAACAAAATGTGGCTACTTTAAGAAATCTAAAATATAAAACATAATTAAAGTTCTTTTACAGTTTTTCGTTTGCTACATAATTCCATATGTGTTCATTCACTGTTTTGATGCCTTCAGTGAGAATCTACATACAATGTAAATTGTCATGAACATAAAGAAAACCGGCAAATGAAAAAGTGGTTCTAAAACCTTTCACCTGTATTTGACTTTATAATTTTACATGTTCATAAACTTTGATGACATTTGACTTTTAATATATAAGATCCACTTTGTTGATAGCAACTTTAACTATTCTGTAAACATCTTCCACAAGGTTTAGGAGTGTGTTCATTGTTAGATGAGAAAACCAGAATTGCAGACCCTCTCTATTTCATCCCAAGGGTGTTCAAGAAGGATGAGGTCAGGTGCAGGTCAGTCAAGCTTCTTCACCCAAAGCTTCATACACAATTTATTGATTTGTTGGTGTGGACTAATACTTTTGGCAATAAGGTGTATTTTCATTGCTTAAGGGTAACAGTTAGATCTGTCTCTGTATGAATCATTTTAAACACTTACTAAGATCGAAGATTAAACTTAGACTGTTGTCCGTGGCTGGCTGCGTGGCCAACTGAATAGCTGGGGATGCTTTTTGTTAGGGGTTAAAAACATCTACACTAAAATAACAAATTGAGGAATGCACTGTGCCTAGGTTTCTAATGCAACATGTTGCTAAATCCTAATTGCTTAAAACCTTGACAGACAAGCCTGTTGTCTGGGAAGGATATTGCTTTTGAATTCAGTGCAAGACCTTCAGGTTTAACATATGTCTCATATTTTTCCCATTATGTTGAGTACCTCTGCATATTTTCAATGAGCAGAGCTGCACAGATTGGTACTTTATGCAACATTTCAAGATTTTTTCAGGACTACTTTGGTCATATTTTCATCTGCTCATTGAAAAGGTCATACACAGAGGCTTAACCGTATCTCTTTGAAGCTTTGGAACTGGCTCTAACCTGAAATAACGACTCTCAGGGTGCATGAATGGTGTTAGCTGACATTTTTATATTGACATTCAAAAACGGGGATTCACATTAAACTCCTATATAGCTAGCTGGAGGTGATCTGGAACATTCTTTTCCAGCTTTGTGCATTTTAATCCCAGTAACCGTCCTCTCGCCTGCTAGCACAACAGTGAAACACTCCCCAGAAGGGTGTTCATTACAGAATACAATGTTTTCACAGTGGAAGTGAATCCTCTGCAGTGCTGACTGGCATGGCACTCGAGTCGTGAGTCATATGGAGGCGACTTGGGTGGGAGAGCAAATGAGAAGCGATATGAGGGCATGTTGTTGCAAGTAGGATCACTCATGTAGAAGGTATTAAAACCAAGCGCCGCCTACCTTTACGAGTCAGATTACCTCTAAATAAATTCACATTGAACACAAAGATATGAGCATTTTACACTTATGTACATTTATCATTAGTTACAACTAGCAGGTAAAACGTATGCATGGGAATTCTGAAATCCACACACAGTAAACAAAGGTTGTTTTTTTTGTGGGGAAAAAAAAATGTAATTGCTAAGTGGAAAGCTTTCTTTTTTAAAGTTCAGTTAAGAGCAAAATGTTTCATACCCCTGGCAGATTTAGATTTAAAATTATTTTCATGCAAGCAAGCAGTTTTTTTATTTTTTTTTGCCAAAATAACAAAACAATGTAAAAAGAGTATCAATTTTGACAAAAATGCTGATGAGCATGTCTTTGAGGTTAGAAGGCCTTCTTGCCATCAACCTAATCCTTGGCTCTCTGCTTTTGGGCAACATTAAAGTTTCTAATGCAGCTACAGTGGCGAAAGAAAAGTCGAACCAAAAGGCAGAACCAAAACCTTAGCTCAGCATATGCATCATTTAACAGCAATAAGGTTTTTAGCCAATGCCGGCTTTACGCAGGGGCAAGAGGGGGCAATGTCCAGTCAAACAAATGCCTGGCCCCCTCAAATTAATTCTCAATCACACAAGCACAACCCCCCGCCTTGCATCTCTCTCCTACTCCTTCACTTGAGGGCAAAACATAGTCGCGCTTACTTGACTCCGCGGACTTACGCGCGAACTCAAAGCAGACGTCCGTCGGATATGTCCGCGCAAAGCTCAATTGCCTACATGTTTTGTACTAATAAAATCCAGCTGTTGACTGATCTTTATAAGGTTTAATGAAGAGACAGAGAGGGAGATATACAACCAAACAGACAAATTAGACCATTTCCAACTAGACCACAGAAAAAGCATAACCACAAATGTCTAGTAGCCTAACTCTCACAATAAAGTGTTGATAATAGAAACAAACATATAGTATTGTATAATTACAGCATGCTGGCCAAGCTGTTCTGTGTAGGTAAAAGTCACTTTAACTCAAGGAGCTAAGTTCATGCAAGCATTTCTACTCCAACAGTTGAGGAATAATTTTTCTAGCTAGTTAACATTGCAGGCTAAAATATGCCGAAGGCTGAATATAATGTTCTATGACATAGAGCAGCAAACACAAAATTATGAATAAATAGGAAAACGTTGCTTAGCTGTCTGTTTGATTTTATTAGCATAATAATAGATCCACTGCTAACATTACCTACCTAAAGTAGGTTTGTGATTTGAAATGAAAGGAGGTTCTTAAGTTGAGCTAAATGAAAGTGTGGTGAGATATATCAATATTGGTAATGGTTAATTATTAGTGTAATGTTTGAACTCTGAAACAAATAAATAATGTTTAATGTTTTATATTTAAACAGGGAGTTCTCCAGTGTTTTCTTAATGTTTAATGTTAATTCCAAGAAAAGGGAGGCTATAAAAACATAAATATATCTTGTTTTTTTTATTTTCATTTTATAAATAAACTTGGCAATGGATGCCCTTTTTGGCTTAAGCACCTGTCTCCAAAAATGTATATGCATGTTCTGGTCTGGTTTTAGCTTTCTGGATATGGTGTATTCTTGTATTTTCCCCCTTTAGCGTGATGCTGTCTCTCAACATCAAGTCAAAGCTTAACCAATAAAAGGCTGCTCCTCAGTGAACTCTTAACAGCATTTTGGGCGTTTACAGTTGACCAATATAATTTCACAGTGACAGTTGATTAATCAATGACCATCACTGATTGGTGATGTCATGTTCAACAGATTCTCTTTTTCAAAATAAATGAGCTATTAATGGGTAAAAAGACACAACATTTTGAGATGTGAAGGTTTTTACTTTTCTGCCACCAATGACAACTATTTGGATATAAATAATTACAATGAACATTCCAAATGTTGTGAAAAGCAGCCCAAATAATTAACAACCTGCCCAAAGCTATTTTTTTTTCAGCCCAACATGTTCCAACTGGGAGGAAACCAGTGCAGTCTGGCAAATTGCACAGTACTACACAGTTCAGTTTACCCCAATCCCATAAAGAAAACACTAATCAACAACAACAATAAATATGTCGTCGTCGTCTTCCGCTTTATCCGGGACCAGGTCGCGGGGGCAGCAGACTTGGCAGAGAAGCCCAGACGTCCTTCTCCCCAGACACCTCCTCCAGCTCCTCCGGGGGGAGCCCAAGGCGTTCCCAAGCCAGCCGAGTGTCCTGGCCATCCCTGGGACTCCTCCCGGTGGGACGTACCTGGAACTCCTCCCAAGGAAGGCATCCAGGAGGCATCCGGTATAGATGCCCGAGCCACCTCAACTGGCTCCTCTCGATGTGGAGGAGCAGCGGCTCTACTCAGAGCCCCCGTTGGATGGCCGAGCTCCTCACCCTATCTCTAAGGGAATGCCCGGCCACCCTACGGAGGAAGCTCATTTCAGCCGCTTGTATCCGGGATCTCGTTCTTTCGGTCATGACCCAAAGTTCATGGCCATAGGTGAGGATAGAAACCGATTTAACGTAGACCGACCGGTAAATCGAGAGCTTCGCTTTTCGGCTCAGCTCTCTCTTCACCACAACGGACCGGCACAGCGCCCCCATTACTGTGGCAGCCGCACCGATCCGTCTGTCGATCTCCCGCTCCNCTCCACTTGAGGCAGGAACTCCCCTCCAACCTGAAGAGGACAAGCCACCCTTTTCCGGTCGAGAACCATGGCCTCAGACTTGGAGGAGCTGATCTTCATCCCAGCCGCTTCACACTCGGCTGCGAACTCCCCAGCGCATTTAAGGAGGGGCTGTTTAAACACTTAAAAAACAAAATTAAAATGTTATAATCAATCCTGAAACGTACAGGCAACCAGTGCAGGGAGGCCAATATGAGGGTGATATGCTCACATCGCTTATTACCCGTTAACAGAGGGGCTGCAGGCGAGATAGAAGGCAGTTGTCCAACCCTACATAAAGGAAGTTGCAACAGTCCAGTCTGGAAATAATAAAATCATGTATCACCCATTCAAGGCCACTAGAAGGCAAATAGGGTTTGATTTTGTTAAATAACCTAAAATGATGAAAACTAGACTGCACTAACCTGTTTATTCAATTAAAAACAGTTATCAATAACGACTCCAAGATTCTTCACAGCAGTATAATTAAAAGAACTCAAAGTACCAATTTCACTGCTGGTTCCTGAAAGCAGATCAGTTTTTCCAAAAACAATCACCTCTATCTTATTTTTTATTAAAATGTTAGAAGTTTATCTTTTAATTTCATTTTACCAATTAACCATACTCTGTAAAGGCTGGCTTTCTCTTGTTCTCAACGGGAGATGCACTTGCAGATCATCTGCAAAACTATGAAAAGATATACCATATTTCCTATGAATCGACCCCAAAGAAAGTATATAAAGTGAGAAAAGAATAGGTCCTAAGATGGAGATTTGAGGTACCCCACAACTCAAAGGATATCTCAGAGGAGGAAAACTGACCCAGATTGACAGACAAACTCCTGCCAGACAGGTAGGCGCGAAACTATTTAAAGGCTGTGCCCCTAAAACCGAAAGACTGCTCCAGACGTGATGGTAAAACATCATGGTCCACCGTATCAAAAGCAGCAGTCAAATTAAACACCAGAATCTCCGGAGTCTGCAGTTAAAAGCAGATTGTTAAAAACTCAGAGTAGTGCTGTGTGATCCTTCCACCTTCTTTCAGCACGCTGGCAGGTGCATCTATGTGCTCGTGTTTGATCATTAAGCTATTGCGCTATAACTGATTTACAGTGTCCATATTTTAAAAGGAGCAATATCACCCAAAATAAGAATACAAACAGTGCTAAAATCATTCAGGATCACATTGACATCTCCATTCTGGTGAAAGTCCACAGGAGGAATCTCAAAGCCTGTAAAAACAGCCAAAAGCTGTGACGCCTGTGGGTTGATCAGACGACGGGAGCTCACAGCTGCGCACATGATCAGTAATACCCGAGTTACTTGTTTCATTTACATGTCCATTCAAGCCGAAAGTTTAGGATGTGTCACTTTTCATGAGATGAACCACGTTCTAACTGAGTGAAGTTAAAAGAGCTGATCAAGTTTAAAAAGTCTCCAGTTAGTGGATTGGTTTCACAATAGACATGAATATTAAAATTACCTGTGATTAAAATATGATTATAACTTAACACAATCCCAGATAAAAGCATCCTGACTGCAAAGCAACATTTACTGAAAGGGTTAATTAAAGTCTTTCTGAATTCAGGATCATTTAGAGAGAAATGGTTTTCAAATGTCTTCCCTGTCATTTACTGTGTTAACCACCATGTATACTGACATTAGAAGATTGCAAAACAAAGAGACAATAAAAAATTTGACCAACTTGTTGTGAAACTCATATATTTCTGGAAGGTTGCCAAACAGCACGTCCTTCTTGTTCTCCAGTGATGGGGGGGTGAGGTGGCTGAGCTCCGAGTTATTCAGCTCAGCAATGTAACCCTGTGGAGCAGGTTCAGAAACAAAGAGAACAAAATATAGGAAAAAGAGGCAAATTTGTTTTTCCATCAACCTCTAATAAAATGTCCTGGCCTGCAGTAGTGCTGGTTATAAAGGAACACAGCATTGGATATTAACAACTAACAGAATATCTTCTAGAAGTTATTAATTTGGAGCTGTTATGGATGAGACTTGTTCCAGCATATTCCCAACATCCTGTCAGCTTACCACCTTGTCATCTGACCGCAGTACTGGGAGCACCCCAGTACTGTGTCTACGTACATGTCCTGGGGACTCATGTACGTAGTGTGCTTACACACAAAAATCTTGCGGCACAATGTTTTACGCACAATTCGGCATGTACCAAAATGAAAGCTGCTTAAAAGTGTCGGTAATCCACGCAAACTTTTGACCTGCCGTGAAAATGTGTGGTGGTCGCTCAAACTCTTTCAATCGACAATAAACTACAGAGAACTAAACCTCACCTAATTACACAGAAATATGACTCCATTCACTTTTATTTAATTTATGGAGCATCAAACCTAATGTTTTTATGACATTTAGCCTCATACAATAACATAACACCTCAGAAAATGATGTAAATTATGAAACTTCCTCTGTTTTTGTCACCTGTAGATGTAATTGTACATTGGTCTGTGTGCTGAGGAGCATAAAATGCATGTGAATAATATAAGGGGCACTTTCATTCTCACTGAAAAAGAAACCGGTGTTGGATCAGCAGAATAATTCTAAACAAGTCAGGTTTGATGATTTCTAAAATGGACAAGCTGGAGACAATCAGCCATTTCAATAAATAGCTGCATAAAGTTGTGCAGTATTGTGGAATGATGGCAGCTTTGGCTCAGCTGGAGGTCATCACCTATGGAAGAAGTTGGAGGGAGCGTTTTATTTATTTATTTATTTTTTTATCAGAGATTGGACTGATCTGCTGGTACATGATGATGCATGTCTTGTTAGTCGGTTTAGATTGGCCAGGGCAGTTATTTTGGAGCTCTGCACAGAGCTGGCCTCATAGGAAAACCAGGAGGAACCGTGCGTCTCCAGTGCCAGTTCCAGTTCTCACTACTCTGCAGTCTTTTCAACTGGAGCTTCTCAGAGGGAGCTGACTGACAGTTCGGGTATTTAACAGTCATCCCTGAGCCAGCCATATGGGTCGGCCTCATCTGTATGTTGTTCAGATATATAAAGTTCCCCTAAACTGTGGCTTTCATTTGCAGCGAGGAACCGATTTATGAATGTAATCAGAGCTATGGACTTACAATTAACGGCTCATCATCTTCTGAAAGAACAGTTTTTTCTTCTTTATTTTAAAAAGACACTATCAGAAGGAAACAAGCTCATTATGTCCTGCTGCAATGAGACTATTTAGAGGTTTTGGCAAAAATTATAATCATGTAAATGTAACATTTTCTATGCCTTAGCTCACCAATATATAGCATGTTATTTGTATGAAGTGTTTTTGTATATTCACATCTATGTACCTGTGGAGGAACAGCAAAGTTTCCATAGATACCTTAAACTTCTAACATTTTTAATGCATCTAAGACTATATTTATCTATATCAGACTAATGCTGAGAATGCACATATACTGTACCTCCATGATGCTTTGTAATTCCTCCACATAAATTCTTTCTGATTCAATCAGTTCAATCATGATGTGTCTGCAGAGAAAAAACAATTCCCAAAAAAATGGTTAGCAGGACCCTAGAAAGAGATCGATCAGTCAGATTCTTTACAGGCAAAATCAAAAGTTTTAAAGTAACTAGTAAAAATTTGAATGCCCATCTTAAATCAACTAAAGATGTTGTTGATCAATCCACCATCAAAAGAAATGTCGCGTTTTTACCATTACCTACTCAAGCTTGGTTCCCCTCGGGTCAGTTCTACTCTACACAGTTTGGTTTGTTTTCCATTCTGATTGAGTAACATCACAACGTAAGTGGGATCATCAATAGCAAGGTGGCCCACCAGTCTGAAAAAGTAATGTGATGCGATTTGTAGTTGACACAAAGAACAACAATGTAGGACCTGCTGTTCCATCCATGGCTGTTGTCAGACTTAGAGCTGCGGGCAGCAAGACCAAGTTTAACAATTAAAGTTTTAGATCATATGGTATATTCCCATCACTGATCATCACTTACCAAATTACATTTAAATTAATATGATACAATAAGGATTAATTATCAACTGACCAAAACCGAGAAATTTAAGGATTTCAAATAATAAATAAAGCATAATTTTTGAATCTCCTAACAAGCTATTATCCAATTTCTGGAGAAGAATAAACTAGGACACCCCATATTTATTAATACTAAAAATGACTAAAACACACAGAGACGTATCCCATCAGGTGAACATGATTAGAACATAATTTCTCAAAAATCTGAAAGAGGTTTGTCCGGTTTTAACTTCAATCTCTTTGTTTGGTGTGGCTCCTGAGGCCTTCAATAAGAAGACTGGAGCAGCTGGTAAAGGAATAAAAAATGTGGAAGACATTTAAAACAACTGCCAAAGAGACCAGGTCTGGCGGTGCAAGCAAGTTCACCATAAAAGTAGATTTGAAGATGGTAAAAGAAGTCTCCAAAACCCCTAAAATGTCTTTGCAGGACCTACAGCAGGCTCTGGTTACTGTTGATGTGAAACGGTTTCCCTGTACAATCAGATATTCAATTCAATTCAAAAATACTTTATTAATCCCAAAGGGAAATTAAATATTGTTGTAGCTGATTATGGGGGTTTCTTCAAAGAGCCGTTGTAGATGCTGATGGCTGTGGGCAGGAAGGATCTCCTGTAGCGCTCCGTCTTACAGCAGATCTGAAGAAGCCTCTGACTGAAGACACTATGTTGTTGGACAGTCTCATGAAGAGGATGCTCAGGGTTCTCCATAATGTTCTTCATTTTATGAAGAATCCGTCTTTCCACAATGATCTCCAGAGGTTCCAGAGGAGTCCCCAGAACAGAGCCAGCCTTCTTTAT
>JAHUTJ010016597.1:0-45956 GCA_036250325.1 Characodon lateralis
GAGGAGCTTGGCCATCCGGGAGGGGCTCGGAGTAGAGCCGCTGCTCCTCCACATCGAGAGGAGCCAGTTGAGGTGGCTCGGGCATCTCTACCGGATGCCTCCTGGATGCCTTCCTCGGGAGGTGTTCCAGGCACGTCCCACCGGGAGGAGGCCCAGGGGACGGCCCAGGACACGCTGGAGGGACTATGTCTCTCGGCTGGCCTGGGAACACCTTGGGCTACCCCCGGAGGAGCTGGAAGAGGTGTCTGGGGAGAGGGACGTCTGGGCGTCTCTGCTGAGTCTGCTGCCCCCGCAACCCGGTCCCGGATAAAGCGGAAGACGACGAGTACAAGTACGAGTACGAGGAAAATAAGTGAACTGTTTTGCCTGGTTAGTTAACTGCACTTAACTACAGTGACATATATTTTGAGTACTGCCCTTTGGACTGAATTGGATAGGTTGTATCTATAATTCCTTGTATATTGTCCAAGCATACATGCACTGATTGTGTTAAGTTGTTAAATATTGTAGAGTTAAGGCTGGTGATTTTGGTTTTACTCGTGAACTATACTTGTTCAAAGATGAATAAACTTCCACAGGAAGAAAGAAAACAAAAATGCATTTATACAGGAGTTGGGACACACACGTTGTTGTCTGAAATTATTAAGAATACCATGTTGCTAGGTACCTTTTAAGCATGAACTGGACACAACTGAGTCAACAACAAAAGCCTGACTGCTGCAGTTTTCTTAAAGTGACAGTAACCTATTTACTGCTCTACCATGAATTTACCAAAATAAGACTTCCTTTGTAGTTTGTAGTTTTAAACATATATATACTCGGGGTCCGGGCCGGGGTCGCTCAGGGTCAGGCACGAGCCCAGGCCAGGTTTAGTTGCTGGGGCGGTCTGCCTGTCTCAAACCCCGGAGGGAAGGGGACCACCTCCTGGGTCCGGGGCCCCTATGGGGTATCAGCACCTGGACCGACCTGGGAGTATAGAGTATGTATGGGGAGTCTAAGTGAGTGTACGACATCCATTGTTGTTTGTCTTTACGTTGGGTGCGTGGGTGTGAGTGTTTTTATGTGTACGCATGAGGGTGGGAATGTGTGATTGTGACTGTGTGTGTCTGTTTTTTGTGTCAGGTTGGGTCTTGGGCTGCTCCTTCTCCTGGATCAGTTTAGGCCCCCATCAAATGTGGGGCCTATTTCCTCCCCACCACACTGCCTGCCAGTGGTTGGTGTCTCTGCCCGCCGGTATACTTGTGGTTCTCAGTGTCTGGGGCTGGGTGCTTTGGTGTCTGCTGGCTTGCTCCCAGTGGCTGCTTGTGGGGGCCTGGACATCTGGGCTCTGTCGGGTCTCTGCTTGGGGAGTGATATGTCCTGGGGTCTCGGGTCTCTGGGTCCATGGCTGGATCTGTTGCATTGTTGCATTGGCATGCATTGTTGTTGCTGCCGGTGGGGCCTGTGGGCACATCGCTGCAGCTACCTGGGGCTTCTGCATTGTGGCTGCTGGGTGGTTCCCCTGGGACTCTCCCCTGCTCTTCTCTGGGGGGGTTGCGGTAGTCCCAGCGGTGGTTCTCCTGGGGTTCCTGTGATCTGGGGGGCCTTTGGATGTCTGTGGCTCGGATCTCCTCCGTATCTGTCCTAGGTCCCGGGGGGCAGGTCAGTGGCTTCTCACACTTGCTATTGCATATTTTTAAGGAGAAACCTTGTATACACAAGCACGCTCACACTCCGACCCACAGATGTTTAGATTCAGGTGGTAACAGATACACAATAGTTCTATATACTGAGCTGCATTTACCACTAAATACATCTTGCAGTCCTAAGTACCGTGCACTTTTTGGCAAAAAAGCTGTTAATATGAACGTTTCTGGAGGTTTAAAAGCAAGCAGGATATTATCTTGTAATCTCTTCATCCTTCTTTCTTTCCTCTACTCTTTTTTCCTTCTCTCCCCTTTACCTTTGTGCCCCACCTCTCTCTTTTGTGCTTCTTATTTTTTCCTTTTAATTTCTGTCTCCATGTCCATAACAATTGAAATAATCCAAAAGCAGTTTCTAATAATGTTTCTTTTACAAATATCAAGCAGAGCTTTAAAGCGTTAGCTGTAAGGCTCCACTTATGAAAGTAAATCTGTTGGGCTTCTTCTTAGCACTCAGATAACAGTTCTGAATGCTACTCTGCCAGACAGGACACAGTTAAAAAAAAACAAAAAAAAAAAACATATGAACTAAAACCTGCCTCTCACAAATGGAATGGGGGCAAAAAGGAATCAGCAGTATTAATCATGGTGGGGCTGTTGATAGCACTGCTGCCTTGAAGCAAGAAGGTTCTTGGTTTGAATCTCAGCCTGGGGTATTTTTGCATGGAGTTTGTATGTTCTTTGGGCTCTCTCCGGGTACTTTGGCTTCCTATCACAATCTTCCTTTCACAATTGTTTCTTCCCATTCATAGTCAGAAAATCTTTTATAACATTAGGAAACTATGTTCTAAATACAAATTTAAAACATTTTCTTGTCAAGATACACTATGTATTATAGCATTCAGTTGGAGAAATCTGTGAGATTAATACTATCAAACTACAGCAAACATGAACAGACTGTTAAGAACCATTAACAGTCCATGGTCTGCAAACATCTCTGGCTAATTAATCAAGGACATCCTTTTACCTGTCAGAGCTTTGGTCTCTAACTTACATTCAGGCTTGCTATCACCCCTTACATGATTACATATAATTACATACAAAGATTACATATAATATAATCCCATCTCGAGGTCAAGTCATGAGTTAGGGCACAAATCTGAAGTCTTTTTTTTGCGACTTAAGTGCGATGTTAGTCAGTTCTCATTTCTGGCCTTGGTTGGTTTTTGGTTGTGTATATAGTTGTGTACATATTGCAGACAAATGAATGTTCTGTTTGTTTAAACTCGTTGTATTAGTAAACCACAGAGTAGTAATGTTTGCACTATATTAAATGTGAAAAGGCTGTAAAAGAGGAAATGCATTGAAAAAAACATTTGCCTCCAGGAGTGAAACTTATTTCAAAGAATTTTTACACCACATAACCCCTATAGCAATGTTGTGTGATTGATGATGGAGAATTAGACTGTGGGTGGTTGAGACCCTACCCTGGCCCTATTCTCTCATTGTAGGGGGGAATTTTGGATTAAGCTTTAAACAAAAATGCAAAACAAAAGAAGAAATATTTGATGTCAAACATGATTGAGCCAGCAAAAGCTTTCACATTCTCCTTTGCCTGCAGAAAATAACTGACTTGGCTGTCAAGCTGTGCTCACAAATTTGTTGAAAGCTGGAAAAAAAAGGCTCCTGTTGTAGTAATCAATATATTTTAATTCTCTTTGTAAAGAAATGTGTAGGCTAAGAAGGTCAAATACAGCTCACATTGTGCATAACGTCACTGCTATAATGGCCTTAAGCAGATGTTATGCTGCAATCACTGCAGAGCCAGACCAGCTTGGATGATATGTATTCAGAATTCGTTAACATTATATGCACAGCCCTGTAGCTATTTAGAGGAAAAAACAAGCAGCCTTCAACAATACCATTGATAAATGTTTGCAGAAGAAGAGAAGTTCAAGTAGCAGATGAAGTTGGTAAAGTAACTGCTGACTGTATGAGTGCCCATTATTCAAGCTTTTCAGACAAAAAACAGACAGCTCGCAAGCAATCTTATGGACCAATTATCTTCCTGTTATGACACAATTATCTTTTATTTTCGCTGAAATCGACATAAGAATCAATTTCAAATCAGTCTCTGCAAACATAATGTTGTGTTACAGGTCACAAACCTCCTCTGGGTTTACAGCTAAGCAGAACTGTTTACACATTTTCATGCATAACTTTTAATGAGCATCTGTGTGCGGCTGCCAGTCAGTCACATCTACCAGAGTGTCCTAATGAGTATGGATTCAGACATTTATTCCAAAAAGTGTGGAAAATATGAAAAGTTGCTGACAAGTTGCAAACAGCTAACAGATACAGTAGCTTCATCATGTTCCATGACCAGCTGAATGGTTTGATTCATTTGTATATCAGGGAACATGTCCTCTAATAAACCCAGTGTTTTCTAAATTAGGCTAAAAGTAAATGGGCTAAAGGGCCCCATTTTATACCATAAACTCTGGTTTATTTTATGATAGCCTAGCTTCAAAAGTAACATACTACTACATACATGATTTTTTTATCTTTTTGCAAATGTAGTTAAATTTATGTGCCTATGTTTTTCACAATTCATCAAGTTACAATCACAATGTACTGTCCTTTTTTAGCTTCACCCATCTTACCATGAATTCTGACCAGCTCCCGTATCTTTGTTGAAGTACGGTTTCCCCACAACATTTTTTCATTCTCCTGCATTCTTTCAAAAGTGACCTTCTTCCATCCTCTCTTACATAAAGGGCATATTTGTGTTATGATTTGGGGTTGTTTGGTTTCTGTTTTTTTTTTTTTCAAATCACGCTCATGTCTTGCTTTCTGGATCATGCTCATAGTTGCCTCGATCATGCTCACGTCTTGTTTTTCTCGATCATGTCATGCCTGTCTTGTTTGACTCATCTGCCTGTTTTGATCTTGCCTCATCTGGAGTAAGTTTTTTGTTAATTAAATCCTTTTGCACTTACTGTCATGCTGCCTGCTAGTCTGCATTCTGGGTTCCTCCGTTGCTCTAAGCCTAACAATTTGTAGAGTGCTTAGTTAATAGTTGTCCCGTCAACATATTCTCCCAACTGAGCTATGGGTTTCTGCAGATTCTCCAGAGTTATAATGGCTCTATGGGCTTCTCTTATTATTGTTTTCCTCGTCCGGCCTGTCAGTTTAGGCCATGTCTTGGTAGGTTTGCAGTTCTTCCATGCTCTTTCTAATTCCCCACATGATATCCCTGATCTATATGCTGAGTTCTTTGGTCTATATAATGCTGTCTTTATAATGCTGTTTGTTCACTAATGTTCTCTAACAAACCTTTGAGGCAGAACAACTGGATTCATACTGACAATAAATCACACAACATTGGACAAATTACTTCTTATACTAAATGGTTGCACTGGATTTCATTAAGAGGTCTCAAAGTAAAAGGGTCTGAAAACCTAGGTACTGTAAAAGGGTCTATGTGGTTTTTTATCATCCAGTCTGCCTAAAGGTATGAGACAAAAAATGGAAATGCAACATAAAAAACACTAATAGAAAAGCAGAGCAAATCCATTTAAATTAGTATTTAAAAATTAGTGTTGCCTTTTCAACCTTTTCATGATTCAGATGCCCAGTGGTTGTGATTACACACAAATTAATTGTTTGACTGTACAGCAATATTAAGATAAAGGATGCAGGTGGGCCTGGAGGCAGAAAAAAAACTCTACAACCCAAGGCTATCCAATTAATTAAATGAATGCATAAGCAAAGTTAATGAGAAACATGCTAGTACAAAGTGACAATTTGAGCATTTTTGCAGACATAAAACATGGGATGAATTCATGTGAAATGACATGAATTATGCATAATGTTATTCTATGTTTCCTGACGGTGTCTGGCACTTTACATCGCTACATCTATTAACAAGCTATTTACAAAAAACAGGAGCTATTAAGGTCTGTTCTTAATACTCTATTTTTTATTCTCTAACTTTATCTCTGCAATAGATGGTTCATGCTCACTTAGAATAAAAACAATCATCAGCTTATCCAGCCCAGCAACCACTGCAATGTTCTGGAAAAACAACATTAATCCACACTCACTGCTTCCTAATGACACAAAAGAGGAGCAAACACTCAGCTTAGATCCACACTTTATGACCAAACTGCATTATACCTGTAACATTTAGTACCTTGCAATTCACACTCTTTAATTTGTTTTTAGATTTTGTCACATTACAACCACAAACTTCGTTGCATTTAGGGTAGACCAACACAAAACACTGCAAAGTTAGATAATGGAAGGAAAATTAAATAGATTTGTTTTCCACAAATAAATCCATCCATCCATCCATCCATCCATCCATCCATCCATCCATCCATCCATCCATCCATCCATCCATCCATCCATCCATCCATCCATCCATGCAGTCTCATTCGGAGCTGGTGCCTATCTCCAGTTGTCACTGGGTAAGAGGACAGCTCCTTCAAAGGGCAACACAGAGACAAACAAGATCAAACAACCATGCTCACGCTTGTGTCTTACAACAATTTAGAGAGGCCAGTTAACATAACTGTCATGTTTTCGGACTGTGGGAGGAAGCCACATGCACAGGGAGAACATGGAAACTCTTGCTGTAAGGCAACAGTGCTATCCACTGGTTCACCATGCAAGCTTCTGTGTTCAGATGAGAACAGGCTAATACTGTACATCAATTTGAAAACACTATCCATATGGTGGAAAGTGTTGGTGGCAGCATTATGCTGTGGAAATGCTTTTCTTCAGCAGGACATTAATGCTGGTGAGAGCGAATGAGACATTGGAAAGAGTTTCACATTCCAACAGAACAACAGCCCTACAGTAGAATGGTTTAGATCAAAACATATTCCATTGCTAGAACTGCCCAGTCAAACCCCAGACCTAAGTCCAACTGAAAATCTGTGGCAAGACTTGAAAGCTGATCTTCACACACACTCTCATCCATGCATTAGTTTGTGTTGGTCTTTCACATGAAATTCCAATAAAACACATTAAAGGTTGTAATAACATGACAAAAGCTGTTGGCCAAACGCAAACATGATAGGTTTAGGTTACATATTAAGCAGTGTTGTGGTATTTCAATAAAAATGTATTAAGAATGTACACAGTGCCAAACATAACTTGAATTCAACAGACCTGAAAAGTTGACCATTCTCAGGCATTTCTCTTAGTCACAAAGTGTGGGCCAACAATAATAGGAACTTTGTCAAAGATGTAGAGATGGATTCTCCCCAAACATGTAGAATAGTCACAGGAGACATGCTACCCGTGGTGATTAATGAAAAAAAAGATTGTTATTTTTCTTTTCACTACCATGCCTCTCTTTGACAGGTGTGCAATTTGGGAACAGGTAATGAGGCAGCAGCAAGAAACACTGCATGGGTATTATTCATGTTGTGCTATTTGAACATTTGAAATGCAAAAGCAAATTTTAGGTTGTAGAGGAAAGAACCAGAGGTGGGAAGTGAATAGTTATGTACTCAGTTACATTTACTTGGCAACCTAAAAAAAAAAAAAAAACCTTTAGGAGACATTTGAGTGCACCATACATTTTACTTCTACTTAAGTACAATTATTTTGAAATAACACTACTCATGCTTGAGTACAATTTTTGGTGACTCCACCCACTTCGACTCATTTCACTGATGTAGAACAATGATGTAGAACAAGCACGTTTTAACCAAAAATACACCAGACAGACAATTTATGTTAAAGTGAGACTTCTTCATTGTTCTAAAGTTATTTTCATCTGCTGAGCCTGCTGCGTTCAGCAGGCTCAGCATTTGGAAGTCAAGTGAACATACTGTAAACCTTCCTTACTGTTTACAGAAGCACTTTGAACTATTCTAACATATATTAATTACCTACTGTAGGTAGAGCTGCACATTACATTGAACTGCAGTCATCATCGAAATACCAGGGAGCACAAAATTGCAATTGCCACTGACTGCTTGAATGCAATATTGGATATTATAATTCCAGTTAAGGTGTTCACATTCTGCAAATTTATAATATATTTGGCCAGTTGGTTTAGTTTGGCTGTCCACGTGATGCATATCATTAGTGACTGAATGCTACAGTTCACAGACAGATAGGGCCATGGTGTACTGATAAACAAAGACAAGTATCTGAAAAATGTAGGGTAATTGTAATGTCATTACATCATCATCACACTTCAGCAACAGCAGTTCAGCAATTAGGTATTTTTTTTTTGATATTGTGCATCCCTGATTTTAAGTATTGGTCTCTTATAATGTTATTTTTTTATTTAATCTTCACATAACTATATAACCACCTCTGGAAGAAACCATTGGCTAAATCTGACACAATGAAAATATTACATGAATCTAAAGAGGCTTCCTCTAAATTTAATGATTTTAGCAAAGCACTTTTAGAGCACTCTTGGAACCTTGGGGTTGCATGAATCACAAAATGCGTGGTTTAATAAAGACCTTTCCTGGATTCCTCGTCTCCCTGATCCCTACTTTTCCGATCTCTTTTCATAATCAAAGGCTGGCATGACAAGCATGTTCCTGACAATTGCCTGAGCATCTGATAAAAAGCCAAAACACTAAGTGAACGTCATAAGAAACAGAGGATGCCTCATCGATGTGTTAAACATCTTTACCAGTGGTAGATGGAGTTTAATAAGGATAATGGTGTGGGTTTGCAGTAAGCCAAGTGGTCATATTGTGCAAATGCCTAGTATATTGAGTGTACAGATATAATGGACAGTCATTGCAACCAATGGCTACATAAAGGAATCCAAACAACTTTTGATGTTGTGGCAGCTGAAGACTGACAAATCATTGGATTGTTGCATTATACCTCAAGAACTATAAAGCCCCATCTGCAATCTGAATACAAGTATTGGGGTCTTTGCAGCCTACAGTGTCATCCTGCACCATGTATTGACTACTTTTGTTCACTGAACAGGTTCACTCTCACGGTTCTGCATCACCAGAGCTGACCCTTGTGTGTATTTGTGATGAGACAGTGGAAGAGGTCCAGTTCTGCAAATGCTTTGGAGAGACACTTTTACTTCTGGCATGATGGTATGGGCAGTCATAGGGTTTTAACTGAAGGTCATCTTTGTCCACATCACTTACTCCCTCTGAGAAAGCATCCTTGTAGGTGCAGTCTTTCAAAAAGACAGAGGTCAGGCATATGGTAATCAAAAGCAGGGGTTGAAAACTCCATTCATCGAGGGCCAATGTCTTGCAACTTTTAGATGTGTCTCTGGTCCAACACACTTGAAATGGCTAAACTCCCCCCTCACCATGCAGTCATGTTCTATAGAGTACTGCTAATGACCTAATTGTTTGACTCAGGTGTGCATCTAAAAAGTTGCACTGGCCCTTGAGACCTGGAGTTTGTGACTAGATTATTTTCAGGTTCATCCCTGGCCAGTCAGGTTCCCCCAGTCTTGGTCAACTCAGGTCAACTCAAAGCCAATGCCAATCTGCTTCAGGAAAAACAGACAACCTTACCACAAGATAGGATGGTACCATAAGCAGTGGTATTGTTACCATAATAATACAGCAATCTCACCTTTAAACATGTGTGACTTCACTTCATCAGGGTATGAAAATGTATGTGTGACTCTAAAGGTGGCTAAACCAAATTAAATGCAAGTTTGCAGAAAAGATGTAGCTTTTATTTAAAATAACTGTACAGTTACACTGATTAAAACTGCTGCTGCATTAAAGTGAATAACATACATGTGGTGGGTTTCCTACCTCTTTCAGTGGATGTGAGGAGGAAATTCACACTATACTGTAATTGCCCATCAGTTTTACACTTCAGAAAGAGGCATTAATATGTTTTGTTTATTTCCTGGGGAAGGGAAACAACTAAATCCATCTAAATCCAGCAAACCTCCTTTTTACCCGTAAGAAAGACTCCTCGGATTCTCTACATATAGTCATCCATTCTACGGCTGACAAAAAAACTTTACAACAATGCAGAAGCAGTTATTCACTTTTTAATACTCTGAACTGCTATTCAGGTGAGGTTTAAAGAAGCGGTAACATCTGGCACTGATAAAAATACAGTGATACTTCACTCATCTTGTAAGAGTATTATTAAAAAGCCATAATATAGAAGGTATTTGATTTCTTAATGTCTAATTGCAAGTTATTATATGATTATGTCATAATTAGATCTCCTACGAGACCTATGTTGTGCAGGTGTTTTTCGTTACAAGGAAAAATGAGTCCTTCAGTTTTCTGTTTTCTAGTGAGAATCATTTCCAGCTCTGGTCCAAGATTAAAGCACAGATTTGCATGTTGAAAACAAGCTCCCCGCAGGGGGCCTGTCAGAGTATTTCTTTTTTATTGTATATCTATTTAGTGCCCGAAAAAATATACCTCACTTTTTGACTTATTGATAAAGGTTAAAGTTGAATACATGACTCTAATAGGGCAACTCTGCATATAAACAAGTTAAACGAGCTGCAGGTAAACTCATACAAATGACCTATGCTTCTGTCTCACATGGAAAGGAACATTTATCAGGATGGCTACTAATAGTCAATGATAACATACTCAGCAAAACCAAACAATACACTCAATGCAGTAATTATGGGCCTAATAGTTGCATTAAGAAATTAAAAAAAAATCTGTTAACATGAGTTTTCTTTTTGCTAATGCTAGCTTGTACATAGAAAGAAACAATAACTTAAGCTTCATTTTCAGATGTGGTATTTTTATTTCTCTGTTACTCTTTAATAGTGCTACTGCTACCTACATTTTAATAAGCACTTGCAAAAACAATGTTAAATTTTTGGTGTATAAAGATTTTTTTAGTTAAGCTACTGTATCTGTCAGCTGACATCCCCAGTTAATGACAGCAGAAAAACAATGTTTGACTTTTTGTACAATATTAAGTGTAAGAAGAACAATAAAGTAAATCAACCTAGAAAAAACATAATTCATAGATAACACAACATGAGTGTGGTTAATTATGTGTTTCTCTTTAGAACTCTCTTCCACCCACACTAAATGGCCATCTATTTTGGATACACCAGCCAAATACAGCATTATGACTACTGACAGGTGAAGTGAAAAGCACTGATTGACTTTTCTTCATGAGATAAATTAGGCAGCAAGTGATCATTTTCAGAATCAGAGAATCAGAATAAAGAATATCCTTTATTGTGAATGTGACAAATACAACAAAACTGAGAAAAAAGCTATTTGATTAGTGCAGGGGCAATAGATAATTTATGTATTTATTTTATTGTGAAATAGGGATGTTGATTACATGCATTGTCCTTTAAAATTGTTTTATTAAAATAAAAAAAAAATCTAACTGATCTGTTAGAAGCAGGATATGAGCGCATATGGGTATGTTACATGTTCAAGTGTAAGGATTGGAGTCATTTCTTTTTATGATGATATGGAGAGGCAGGTTTAGTTCACAAATGTATTCAGTACTTCAGATATATTTTATCTTCCTAAAAAACAGTTTTAATCTATGATCTGAAGCGGTACAAATAGGGAATATAGTGTTGTATACATATGTTTATATTTATGCCATAATAACTATTGTTTTGGCTAGTTTAAGTTTTGCATGTTTGTTGTTTTCAGGAAAAACACGTTGGATCTGTCTATGTAAAAAAATCTCCAAACTGAACAGACTGCATGTCATTTTGTTGAAGGGGTAAAATATCCTGCCCACTCATTCAGACTCACCTCTTTCCTTTTATCACTTTCAATTAGGGGCCAATGGGACATCTCAAATCTGAGGTTAGGTACAGTATTTGGTATTTTGCAGAAAAAGAGATGTGGGGCTTTGAATTGTCTGATTTTATTGTTCATCAAACAACAATTTTAAATTTCCTCTGTTCTTTTGTTCTCACAAAAAGATACAATATGCATAAACTTATCAGATCCATGGTGTGCAGTTTTTGTGTGTGCTGTGTTTTTTCCCTCTGCTCAGGGTGTGACTGGCAGGTGCTGTTGAACAGGTGTTCCTGATCAAAGCACAATCAGCTGGGTTTTATATGGAGCTGGAACCTGGAAGGAGGCGTCAGAGCGGAGCTTAAGCCGAGAAGAAGAAGAACAAGACGAAGTAGATGAGGACATATCCTCTTGGTTGACGTTCAGAAACACGAAGTTCGAATTCATTGCGGAAAGTGTGTTGGACGAAAAGAAAAGCGGTTTGGCATAAACTGGTTTGTGACTGGACTGGAATGGCGACTCAGGTAGAGGACGATGAAGATGATATGGATTTGAGTGATTGGTTGTTAGTGGTAGAGGGAGAGAAAGAGGAAGAATCAGACGAGAAAATGAAAGTTTGTTTGGGACACAAGTCAGTAAAAGAACTTTGGAAGAAAACAGTTCACATGAAGGAATCCCTGTAGTTCGAAAGAAGATTATTAGAGAGGAATTCAGAGTAATTCTTAAATTTAAAGAAGATGACAACATTCAGATTGGTCCGATTGCATTATCAAAAGAGCTTAAAAAGAAGATTGGGGATATTTCTTTTGCAAAAACACTTAGAGATGGAAGTGTATTGATCATTTGTAAAACAGGAGAACAGAAGCTTTGAATTTTGAAAGCATCTGTAGAAAATCTGTGTGAGAAAAAAGGATTTTAGGAGAAAAGAAAGTAACGAGGCGAGTGATAACAGGAATACCTGTGAATGAAGATCTGGAAAAAGTTAAAAAGAGCATTCAGGATGTGGAGGTGAATCAGGTAAAAAGATAGTTGAAAACAATAAATGGGGAAAGAGTTGAAAGTCTATCAATAATGATTGAATTTCAAGAAAATGTACTGCCAGAGAGGGTTAAGACAGGATTTATAAGCTTTCCAGTTAGGCCCTATATCCCTCCCCCACTCAGGTGTTATAAGTGTCAAAGATATGGACTTGTTGCAGCAGTGTGTAAAGGAAAACAAAGATGTCCAAAATGTGGGGGTGATCATAGATATGAGGAATGTGATGAAGATGTTCAAGATAAATGTTGTAATTGTGGGGGACAACATAGAGTGACTTTTGGGGGATGTGAAGTTAGAAAGAAAGCCACTGAAGTGGAACAAATGAAAACAACCAACAATATCAGCTATGAAACTGTGAAGAGGGTGCAAGGACTGAGATAAATATTCAGCAAAACTCAACACCTCAATTAGTGCCAAAAGAGAGAACTGGACCTCTGATCACAGTGGAGAAAATTATGTTGTTCATTGCGTATGTGACTAACTGTACAGATCAAGTGAAGCACAAAACTGAAAAAATCAAAATAATAGTAAAAGGAGTGGAGAAGTTCTTTAGTATAAAAGATATTTCATGGAAACGTATAAATAACGGATTGGGAGGAGATGGGAAGTCAGGGACATCAGGAGAGAAAACACTGATTATTTTACAGTGGAACGCTCAAAGTTTAATAGCAAATGGGCAAGAATTTAAAGGATTCCTTAAAAACCTTACCAAAAACCAGATATAATATGTATACAGGAAACTTGGCTCAAACCAAATTTAGATTGTGCGTAAAGATAGAAATGAAGGTCATGGAGGGGGTTGTTTAACATTTTTAAAAACAGGAATTCAATTTAGATTGTTAGCAGTACAAGTTCAACTAGAAAATATAGCAGTAGAAGTTTGGAATAGGAAAGAAAGCATCAATGTAATAATTTTTTATAATCCTTGTAAGAGAATTAAACCTGAATTGATGGATGAAATTGATAATTATTTAAATGGAAAAAAAAATTGGTGTGGTGATTTTAATGCACATAGTTCATTATGGGGTACTAAAAATGATTGCAATGGAATGGTTATTGAAGAATTAATGGAGAATAAAAATCTTGTTTGTTTAAATGATGGAAGAGGCACAAGAGATAATATGACAACAGGTACGGAATCAGTAATTGATCTTGCAATAGTTTCAAATTCGCTGGCAGGAGTTAGTTCATCAATTAAGGATACAACAATAGGAAGTGACCATTATCCCATTATAACAGAAATAAATTTAGATATTGAAAAATATAAGATAGGTGGCTTAATGAAATGGTGTTTCATTAGAGCCAATTGGGAAAAATTTTGGCTTATAAGTGATCAGGAATTGGGAAAAATTAATTTGAATATGGAAGTTGATCATTTAAATTTCTGTGTTTTGTAATGCCATTTTAGAAGCTGCTAATAAATCCATAAAGAAGAAAGGACGTAGGGTTTATAAGAAGATTGTTCCATGGTGGAAAATGGAATGTCACAAAGTAATTAAAAGTCGAAATAAAGCTTTTAAAATGCTGAAAAGGAGTCACAGTTCCCAGAATCTCAATGAATACAAGAGATGTCAGGCTCTTGTGAGAAGAACTATAAAAAGTGCAAAAATTGATTGTTGGAGAAATTTTTGTAATTCAGTGGAAAGAGAAACAGAGATTAATAAAGTATGGTCAATCATAAGAAGAATGAATGGGATTAAAAGAGAATATAGTTATCCAATCTTAAGTGATGGTCAAGTTACAGCAGTAAAAGATGAAGGAAAGGTAGATCTGATGGCAAAAACTTTTATTAAAATACATAGTTCAGAAAATATTACTTTGTAAGGGAAACAGGGGAGAGAAATGACAATAATAGAAAACAGAGAGATACTGGAACAGTGTAAATGTAAATGATTTATTGAATGTTCCTTTCACAAAATCAGAATTAAATCGAGCTCTTCAGAAATTTAAATTAACAACACCAGGAGAAGATCAAATTTGTTATTTAATGATAAAACATCTTAGTGAATCATCTAAGGGCACTTTATTGTAACTTTATAATAAAGTTTGGAAAAATTGAAAATTATCAAAAAGTTGGAAGAAGCAGTAATTCTACCAATACGTAAACCAGGAAAAGATGACACAAAACGTGAAAATAATAGACCAATTGTGTTAACATCTAATATTTGTAAAATAATTGAGAAAATTATTAATGAAAGGATGATATGTTATATTGAATCCAAAGGATATATATCACAATATCAAAGTGGTTTTAGGAGAGGTAGGAATACTATGGATGCAGTTTTAAATTTGGAATTTGAAATCAGAAAAGAGCAAATTAACGAAGAAAGTATTGTAGCAGTTTTTTGATATTGAAAAAGCATATGATATGATGTAGAAAGAAGCTTTATTAATTAAAATTAGAAAGATAGGTATTACAGGAAGGATGTACAAATGAATAAAAGATTTTCTAACTTGAAGACAAATATAAGTAAAAATAGGAAATCATTATTCTGAGAAATGCATTGTTGAAAATGGTACTCCACAAGGAAGTATAATAAGTCCTTTTATTATTTTCATTAATGATAAATTATCTGTTTCAAAATATAGACAATGGGATGGGATTTTTTCTCATTGCTGATGATGGAGCAATGTAGAAGAGAGGAAGGAATATAGAGTTTATTACTGAAAAGATGCAAGAAGCTATTTATAAATTTGAAAAATGGTCATATAAATGGGGATTTAAATTTTCAGTAGACAAGACTAAAACAATGTTCTTTACAAGGAAACAAATTGGTGATAATATTAGATTAAAGAAATATATACCCAAAAAATAGAAAAATGAAACAATTTAAATTTCTAGGGGTATGGTTTGATGAAAGAATTACATGGAATGTGCACATTCAGAAAGTTTTAGATAAATGCAAGAGGGTATTAAATATTATGAGGTGTTTAAATGGTAGTAATTGGGGGGCAGATAGGATAGCACTTAAGGCTATATATACAGGATTAATTAGATCAGTATTAGATTATGGAAGCATTGTTTATAATTCAGCAGCAGACACAAATTTTAAAAAATGAGATCGTATTCAATACCAAGCAATGAGATTATGTACAGGAGCAATTAAAACTACTGCAACAACATGGTTATTGGTAGAAATGGGAGAAATGCTGCTTAAAATTAGAAGGGAACAATTAACATTAAATTACTGGGGTAATTTAAAAGGTAATAGACATGATCATCCAACCCAAAAAAACAATAAAACCTTGCTGGGAAAAAGAGATAAAAGATATCTGAAGTTTTGGATGGATTGTGAATAAGAAAATAACAGAATTCAAAATAGATCGGGTTAATATAAGTCAAACAGTTCCATTATCAGTCATACAGCCTTGGATAATTCCAGATCCCATGGTAGACCTTACTTTGATCAAAAGAAGAAATCAGGATAAGGAATTTATTTTAAATTCACACATAGTACAAGATTATATCAATAAATATTTTGGTTATGTTCAAATTTATACAGATGCTTCTAAAAATATATTAAATAAAGTTGGAGTAGCTTTCATAGTACCAGAGTTCAATGTTAAAATTAGGAAAATAATAAATCATGGACTTTCAATATATACAGGAGAAATGATTGCTATATTATTAGCCATTCAATGGGTTGAAAAAATAAGACCATTAAGATCAGTAATTTGTTCAAATTCTAGTTCATCATTAGTTAGTTTACAGTATAATCATTCAGAAAGCAGACCAGATATTTTAATAGAAATTCAACCGACATTATATAGAATAAATATGATGGGTTTAATGATACACTTTTTTATGGATACCAGCACATTATGGTGTTAAATGAAATGAATTGGTAGATAGGGCAGCAAAGGAAGCTGTTAGAAATGCATCAGTAGATTTACTTACAGTTATTTTAGTTACAGAACTAAAAATGTTAATTAAACAGAAAATGAATGATAAATGGCAAAAGGAATGGGAGAAAGAAAAGAAAGGACGTTGGTTTTATAAAATTCAAAAGAAGATTGGAGAACTGAGAAGAACAGAAAGGGCAAGGAGGGAAGAAACAATTATTTCTTGTCTAAGATTTGGGCATACTGGGTTAAATAGTACTCTTTTTATTTTAGGGAAAGGTAAATGTGAATACTGTGGATGTCAGGATCTGTGCTTTGTCTGTTTGTTTGGTGCTGTTACTGTGCTTAGCCCCTAGATGGTGTGGAACCTGGAGAAGAGGTGACAGGTATTTATCATTCCCTTGATTACCTGCTGAGGAGTATATTAGGAGGAGGCTGCCAGCAACTCACTGCCAGATTGTTGTCTCTTAGTGGTACAGCTCAAGACACATTACCTTGTCTTGTTCCTTGCCTTGCCTCTTAGTAATTTGTATTTGTTACTTTGCAGGATTACCAGAACCTGACCTTGTCTTTTCATGTGGAACTCTGCCTGGATATACCACTTCTGAAAAGAAGCTATCAAGCTCCATGATCAAAGACTCAAATCTCTTGGATCTCACTGATTGGCAGCCTCCTGTATTCTTCGCTCCTTGTATACCATTCAAGAACCCTGTCCACCCTCCTCCTTCCACCGCGCCTACTTCTGAAGCCCCTGGACCTGCTTATCATTCTGGCACACCATTATTCCACCATCATCTGTCTCACGGGTAAACAACTATTTGGTCTCTCCGCTTCTCACCCTCTGGCGGATCTTTCCATCAAGCCAGTAAGGCTACATAATTATTCTTTAGTTTTTGACCCTGAGTATTCCCTGCTTACCATCCTGTTTATTTTACAGTTGGTTTCCCGGTTCCAGTTTCCTTGCCCACGCCACTACACTGTAAATAAACACTTTACCGTAAAACTTTGTCTCCTGAATTGCTTTCTGCATGTGGGTCAAATCTGTTAAAAACCATTATGACAGTGGAATAGTTGAAACCATAGACCATGTTATGTTGCACTGTAAAAAATATGAGGAAGAGAGACAACTAATTCAAAATTTAAATAGAATTAGAGTTTCATTAGATTTGGTTGATTTATTTAGAAGTACCTCCAAAAGTAACATTTATTTGGTAATATTTCGTTTCCTAAAAATAACACAGCTGTACAATACAATTTAATTCTTGAAAGACATTCTGGTCCACACTCCATACCAGTAGGTGGCGGAAATGCACCAATTTCGTTGTTTGTCAACCACCATTATAAAGAAAGAAGGAGGCGTCAGCTAATTGTTTCAACTATTGTTACTGATCAGCTTGTTTATTACTGCCTTGCAGATCTGATTCTGTGGAGTTTTGAATTCCTGAATTCCTGTTTTCTTGTCATGCTCAGACAAGCATCTGAACCCAAGCCCCGTCGATCCAGCTGTGAGTCTTCATTCCACTCCAACCTCCAGCCCAGCTGCTCAAGAGCCTCCTCATGGAAACTCCTGACTCTCGCTCACCTGCCTGTCCTCCCTCGAACACCCGAACACAGTGGAGCTACCCAAGAAACACACAGCGGGAACTAAAGAATCTCACCACTCCATTCCTCACTCTCTGCCAACCTCAGCCACCATGGAAAAGACTTATTCTTCCCCAACAAGTCTCCAGTCTCATCATTAGTAAGTGAGCTTCAGAACCTCTCTGCTCTATTTGCCATTTCTTCCCTGGAGCCTCGGTAACCGCTCTCCTTCCTCAGTGGCAATCCAGATCGCTCCAGCAGATCCTGTCCGGGTTCTGATTCATTGCAACCTGTGTTTTCTAAATAAACTGTTAAAACACTGTTTTTGTCCTCGTGGTTGTCACTTCCAGAGTCACAGAAATTACATTATGACATAAACTAAATGCATCTATTGTTAGATCATGTAAATGAAGCAGCGAGGTTTGACCAATCTTAACACCTATATTCTGCTTGTTTATTAATATAGCTTTTTTAACATGAACATATGTGAAAACACTATTGTGGAAGGATAATACTTGCTTTTTTTTTTCCCTTCTGGGACCTTATCTTGATGACCTCAAAGGAAACCTGTGATTTACCGAGTATCCTTTGACGTTGATATTTCTGCCATTTGTCTAACAGGATTTCTCTAAAAGGCATAAATACCTTCAGTATCCAGGCTTCTAAATCCATTTCAGAGCTCAAATGACCCACCTGACTTCGTCATGCTCTATAAGAAAAGTCTGAAGCTGTTAAAGATTTTGCTGGAGAGTATGGCACTAGCTCCAACTGTAAGAGCCTTTTGGAGAATTAACAATTTGCACGCAGTGAACTGGACAATGACTGTGTTGCAGATTTAATGAAACCATAAGCTGCCATTTTCTTTCAGATTTAAACTGATAATGTTTGTAACCGAGTCGGCCCCTGTCTAACAGCCTGCAGAGGGTAAAGGGAGGTCATTGATATCGCTATAAAAAGTCAAGCTGTCTATTAATCCAACACACATGCCAATTATTTTAACATTTTTATCCTCATGGTGCAGAGTGACACACAGAAAAGCTAAGCAAAAATGTATTTTTATGGTCCACAGGAGGACTACATTCTGAAAAATTACTGATGAATGCAAATTTTATGCACTGAGACGGTGCAAAAGATGGCTGACAAACAAATGAGGTTGGCCTAAGTGTTGCTTTAGCGCGCAGAGGAAAACACATGAAAATTTTAACAGGACAAGTTCTTGACTCCACAATTAAGAATATGAAATGGTCATTGACAGGGAAACAGTTGTGCTTAAAGGGATAGTTCAGTATTTTTAAGTAAAGTTCTGTCAAAGGGTTAGATGCAGTTAATGTTATGGCTACAGTAGATACAGTAACTCTTTCATTATAATTTAGTATACATTCATATACATTCATTAGTTGGGCCTGGAGATTGAATGTAACACCTAATCCAAAAAGAGCTAACACCAAGGCAGATTTATATTGTCCTAAAACTACTACAATCTCAAAAATTGTTGAAGCAGTTTAGGTGAATGCTATTTTATGAAACTTTTAAACCACCTTCATGTTTGCATGGGACAGTTATTTACAAAGAAGCCAATGTTGATTTACACAGGAAATGGAGGTGAGAGACTTAGTGCCACCAATCATCTTCTTTTGTGAAACACATACTGAGAAGTGAAATGAAAAGCCTGTCCATTCAGAGTGAGACTCTCATAGAAAAGTATTGTAATGTTAAAATAAGTAAAATAGCATTCACTTAAACTGCTGTTATTTTTTTTATTTTTACACCATTTTACATTTATTTTAGGCAGTTAATTTGATTGGATATGATATGTGCTCAAAACCTTTTTCACACATGAGTTAGATAATTGATGGCACATCATCTCCTACCTTCATTTTTGGTGTAAATAATCAGCAGCTTCTGGCGAAATAAAAGCCCAACACAAACATGAGGACTAATAACGGTTCATAACTTAGTGTTCGCATAAACTTCTATGATGTATTTGAAAAATGAGTTGTTTTAGAATTGCAGAAGTCTACTTTGGTTTTGGTCTCTAAACGATTAGCTGTTAGCTTCAGCCTGTGGGAGAATAAATCTATCATTATATGCATCTGTTTGGGTTTTGAGTTAGAGTTCTGTTCACTTTTCTCTACCATGTTCTACTTTTCTCTACTGCCATGTTCTTCATTTGCTTTATTTCAGTTCATTTATGTTGGATTCATTCTAGTGTTTAGGTTTTTGTTACTTCCCTGGATTCCTATGTTAATTTTTTTTGTTTGTATTTCCTTATAGGTCTGGTTTCACCCTGTTTATGTTCTTTTGGCAGTCTAATTGTTTACTTATTTCAGTTCAATTTGATGTTTTCTGTTTTCTCCCTGAACTCCCTGCCCATCAGTGTTAATTAGTCACTCTCCCACTGTTAACCTTTAGTCTCTCTCCCACCATCTGATCCTGAATCCCCTCCGATTAACTCCATTAGTCCATTCTCCACTCCCTAAATACTCCATCATTGTTACTATTCACCACTGGTTCCCCCTGAAAACTACCCTAGCTACAAGCTGCTCCATGTCCTTAGACCTGCCCGTGTTTTTCCTGTCCTGCATAAGACTGTCTGTTAACCGGATTTTATCATTAAAAAGCCTTCAACTACTCAACATGCTGCTTCCTTGCTCTTATCTGCACTTTGGTCATGCAAAACCCTCACTCACCATGACAAAATCTGGATTTTTACTAAAAGAAGATGCCGAGAGAGTTTCCTTGCTGTAGCACTTCTCTATTCCTTTGAGGCTGGAACTTTTCCTCGTACTCGCACTTGTCGTCTTCCGTTTTATCCAGGACCGGGTCGCGGGGGCAGCGGACTCAGCAGACTCAGCAGAGACGCCCAGACGTCCCTCTCCCCAGACACCTCTTCCAGCTCCTCTGGGGGGAGCCCAAGGCGTTCCCAGGCCAGCCGAGAGACATAGTCCCTCCAGCGTGTCCTGGGCCGTNCAGCAGAGACGCCCAGACGTCCCTCTCCCCAGACACCTCTTCCAGCTCCTCTGGGGGGAGCCCAAGGCGTTCCCAGGCCAGCCGAGAGACATAGTCCCTCCAGCGTGTCATGGTCCGTCCCCTGGGCCTCCTCCCGGTGGCACGTGCCTGGAACACCTCCCGAGGAAGGCATCCAGGAGGCATCCGGTATAGATGCCCGAGCCACCTCAACTGGCTCCTCTCGATGTGGAGGAGCAGCGGCTCTACTCCGAGCCCCTCCCAGATGGCCGAGCTCCTCACCCTATCTCTAAGGAAGTGCCCGGCCACCCTACGGAGGAAGCTCATTTCAGCCGCTTGTATCCAGGATCTCGTTCTTTCGGTCATGACCCAAAGTTCATGGCCATAGGTGAGGGTAGGAACGTAGACCGACCGGTAAATCGAGAGCTTCGCTTTTCGGCGCAGCTCTCTCTTCACCACAACGGACTGGTGCAGCGTCCCCATTACTCCGGAAGCCGCACCAATCCATCTGTCGATCTCATGCTCCATTCTACCTTCACTCGTGAACAAGACCCCAAGATTCTTGAACTCCTCCACTTGAGGCAGGAACTCCCCTCCAACCTGAAGAGGACAAGCCACCCTTTTCCGGTCGAGGACCATGGCCTCGGACTTGGAGGAGCTGATCTTCATCCCAGTTGCTTCACACTCTGCTGCGAACCGCCCCAGTGCATGCTGTAGGTCTTGGCTAGAGGGGGCCAGCAGGACCACGTCATCTGCAAGAAGAAGAGACGAAAACCACTGGTCCCCATACCAGACCCCCTACTGCCCTTGGCTGCGCCTAGAAATCCTGTGCATAAAAGTTATGAACCACTACCCCAGTCTGCCAGCCCAGAGGCACTATCCCCGACCGCAACACAATGTTGAAGAGGTGTGTCAACCATGACAGCCCCACAACATCCAGAGACTTGAGGTACTCAGGGCGGATCTCATCCACTCCCGAAGCCCTGCCACCATGGAGCTTTTAAACCACCTCGGTGACTTCAGCCTGGGTGATGAAACAGTCCAGCCCCGAGTCCCCAGCCTTTGCTTCGACCAGAGAATCCCTGGCCAAGGGCTCTGCCAGACGTTCCCAGCAGACCCTCACTATGCGCTTGGGCCTGCCAAGTCTGTCTGGCTTTCTCCTCTTCCAGCGGATCCAACTCACCACCAGGTGGTGATCAGTAGACAGCTCAGCCCCTCTCTTCACCCAAGTGTCCAAAACATGTGGCCAAAGGTCTGACGGCAAGACAACAAAGTCGATCATCGACCTCCTGCCTAGGGTGCCAGTGCCAAGTGCACTGATGAACACTCTTATGCTCGGAAACGGTGTTCACAATCCGTGACTAGCACAGAAGTTCTAGAACAAAACACCACTCGGATTCAGATCGGGGAGGCCATTCCTCTTGATCACACCTCTCCAGGTGTCCCACGTGGGTGTTGAAGTCCCCCAGCAGAATAATGGAGTCCCCGGGAGGTGTACTATCCAGCACCCCGGACCGGGACACCAAGAAGGCCTTGGTACTCCGCACTACCGCTCAGTCCGTAGTCCAAAACGACAGTCAGAGACCTGCCCCCAACCCGAAGGCGCAGAGATGCGACCCTCTCATCCATCGGGGTAAATCCCAACACGAGACGGCTGAGCTGGGGGACAACAAGCAAACCCACCCCAGCCCGCTGCCTCTCCCCGTGGCCACTCCAGAGTAGAAGAGAGTCCAGCCCCACTCGAGGAGATGGGTTCCAGAGCCCACGCTGTGCTTGGAGGTGAGCCCGACTATTTCTTGTAGATATCTCTTGAATTCCCGCACAAGCTCAGGCTCCTTCCCCCCCAGCGAGGTGACATTCCACGTCCCTAGAGCCAGCCTAAGCATCTGGAGATTGGGCCGCCGAGGTCTCCACCTTCATCCGCTGCCCAATCCTCTTTGCACCGGTCCCTCATGGTTCCCCCTGCAGGTGGTGGGCCCACTGGGGGAATGGTTTAACTAGCGCTACAAAAAGTACTACAGACACAGTATTTGCTTTGAGGATGTTGATAGAGAAGTACATAGAAGGTCTGCATTGCGTAGAGCTAGATAAACCATAAAGAAAAACAACAATGCAGACCTTCTATGTACTTCTCTATCAACATCCTTAAAGCAAATACTGTAGTACTTTTGCTTGGCATTAAACCATACAGTTGGTCACAGATGCTCACTTCTGACCTGAGTCTAGCTTCTACTACTCTTTCCCATAACTTTATTGTGTGACTCATAAACTATTCCTCTGTAGTTGCCACAACTCTGCACATCTCCCATGTATTTGAAAATTGGTACCAGCACGCTTGACTTCCATTCCTTAGGCATCTTCTCACTCTGTAAGATCTCAACACCCTTCTGTTGATCTGCTCTATGCAGATCTATCTCAGATCTATGCCAAACTTTCACCTAGCAGTTCATTTTAAATCCCCGTGTTAGAGCTAAAATACTATTACCCATGTGTGTCAGTTTGTTTTATTTTTGTTTAGTATTTTCATGAAGTCAACAAAAGAGACTGGAACAAATTGTGTCCTTTAAAAGCTCATATTAACAAAGTGACAAGAGATCCTGTAAAAAACAGGTGTTTTGATAAGTTAAGAGTATTTTATTGGTGTATGGCTTGAATTTGTTGGTTAAAGTTCAGTGTCATAGCAAACAAGGCAATATCCCTCTGAAAATGGTCTCTCTGAACATGGTCCTTCAGCTCCTTATGTTTAGACCCCAATAATGTGCATTTATCGACCATCAACGATAGGCTGAGCTCCTCAACAGTTGTTTTTTAATAGAGCGATATTTTGTTTTTTTGGCCTACAAGTTAAGGACAAAACGTCGGGGCGGAGTCCATATGGACTCAAAGCAGACTTCCGCCAGACTATAATGACCGCTTACGCTGTGTCACACAATAAACTGCTCGCTGGGAAAAAGTCTCCATATCAAACTGTTTTAAAAGTGACACACTGCTCCAAGCAGCTGGTTGTGAGTACGTGAGTGGCATCTGGCATTCTCAGCCAGATGGTGAACACGTAAATGCTCATGCAAGTTCGTTGTGTTTGAGGCCTTTGCTGGCACTATATGACTGCACAAGCAGCACACCGTTTTAGTTACATCCTGTGGCTTACCTCTTTCACACGGTTTAAAGCCAGAGGGTTAGTGTACACTTGATATTTTCTTTGATAACTAGTTACTCCCTTTTTGGACATTTGTGTTCTAAACTGGCACATCAGTCCATGGCTGTTTACATTGCTCCTCCCACAAAAAACTCTAAACGTCACCTGTGTGAATATGTCGCCCATCGCCATTCTTTGGACGGAGGAATATCGGTTGGAAAAATGTTACATATCGCCCAACCTTACAGCCTAGTTAAAAGCTCTACTGTTGTTTCTCCTAGACACTTCCATACCTCCACAGGTATATCATTAGGACCAACTGCCTTCCCACTCTGTCCTTTTCACCTTTCTCACGTCATCCTTACTGATCCTTGTTACTTCCTGATCCACAAAGGTCTCTTCTTCTGCTCTCTTTTCTCTCTCATTTTCTCATTTATGAACTCTTCAAAGTACTCCCTCCATCTTTCTATCACACCTGTTTCACGTGTCAGTACATTTCCATCATAATTCTTAATCACCTTAACCTGCTGAACAGTTGAGCCTGCTATCCCTCTGCCTCATGGACCTGTACAAATCATCCTCTCCCACCTTGGTTTCCAACCTATCATGCAAGTCACTGTATGGCCATTATTTGGACTTAACTACCTCTACCTTCACTTTACACGGAGCCTCACTGAACTCCTGGTGACTCTCTTCAGTCCTCACAGTGTTTCACTCCTTCTAAGCAGATCTCTTTCTCCAATCACACTCCGATACTTCCTTATTCCACCACCAAGTCTCCTTGTCAACTTTCTTTCCAGAAGACAAACCAAGAACTCCTACCTGTCTCCCTGATAGCATTACCTGTAATTGACCAGTCATCTGGAAGCACCCTCTGGCCACCCAGAGCCTGTCTCAACTCCTCCCTGACAGCCAGACAAACTCTTTCCATTTTCAGCTTCCACCACTTTGTCCTCTGCTCAGCCTTGGTCCTCTTCATCCTCCTCACCATAATCACCCTACACACCACCATCCTGTGCTCTCTGGAGACACTCTCACCTACCACTACCTTGCGGTCACTGAGTTTGTTCAGATTACATCGTCTACACATGATGTAATGCACCTGTGTGCTCCTACTTCCACTCTTGTAAGTCACCCTGTGTTCCTGCCTTTTTTGGAAGAAAGTTTACACTACAGCCATTTCCATCCTCTTTGGAGAGTCTACCGCCATCTGTTCTTCTGCGTTTCTGTTGTGGATGCCCTACCCTCAGTTCCTCATCCTCTCTGTTCTCTGCTCCAACATGTCCATTAAGATCTGCACCAATCACCACTCTCTCCCCTCTGGAGATATTCTGCATCACTTCATCTAACTCGCTCCAGAATTTCCTCTTTTCCTCTAACTAACACCCTACCTGTGGGGCATAACCATTACCAACACTGAATTTCACTCTTCCCATCCACAACATGGTATGACAGGTTGAACTCTGCTCCTAACCTTCTAGCCTTGCTACCTTTCCACCTGGTCTCCTCAACACACAGTATGTCCACCTTCCTCATCTGCATCATGTCAGCCAACTCTCTAGCTTTTCCTGTTCTAGTCCCAACAAAGTCTCTAGTCTCAGTCCTAGGCTCTTGCCTTTTTTCTTCTGTCTCTGCCTACGAACACGTCTTCCTTCTCTACTTCTTTGCTGACCAACACTAGTCCAATATCCACTGGTACCCTGTTGTTCACCAACAACGGTTGTTAACCCAGGCCTCTACCTATCCGTTATGGAGATCATGTTCTTGGTATGATAGACGTGACAAATGTTGGCATTGGACAAATAGGACTCAGGACATTGTCCCCCTTTGAGACTGCATGTACCCACTGTTCACAAAGTCTTAGAATGTTGCTGCAATGCTGACAACATTTTTAAATTCACTACACCAGGCTCTGTCAGCACACATCATTTGTCCAATTTGCTTATAGTGACCCACACAATTAGCAATCCTATATGGAATCTAACCAAGTGAATGCCGCATCTTTGCTTCAGAGAAGCAGGGACTAAACAAAGAAGCTTTTTTTTCATGCCAGCTTGGCTAAATGTCTTCATGCTCTCACCTGCCAATGCGCACTACAGTGTGATGGAGACAGATGGCGGTTCATTTGGCTGACCTCCTGTGCTTATTTTACATGTGTTAAGGCACAGGCTGATGGAAAGAAGCAGGTTATATTACCTTGGTAGTCTGGCATGGAGACCTTGACGCCTTAGGTTTGTTGAATTCCGAAGGAAAAAAAAAAGTACTGCTAATGTCTACAATGAGGCCACAGTGTGAAACAATGACAATACATCCTAAAATATTTTTCTCTTAATAATGGAGGAATATCCAGTATTTGGAATACAGTTAAACGTATGTGCCTAATCATGTTGTCCTTAATCTGTTTTCAGCCTAGTGTAGTGAATCATACAATAATGTAAAAGAAAATAACTGAGTAAGGATTAGGAGGATAAATAAATCAATGAAAGTTTGAGAATTAAGATATCCATGATTCCATTAATATGGAGATAATTACAGTTCATGCTGGAATAAAAGGTATTTTCCACTTTAATTATTTATTGTGAATGACAAGGATTTACATAAAAACTGAAATCTGAATAGGAAGCAAACAAAAACCTAAAAACAGTAAATTCATCTACAAAATAGCTGCTATTTTAATGCATGTTTCATACTTAAATTTGTGATATTTCCATGCTTATTTTAATATATTTATGTATTTTAATTTACATACATTTTTAATTATGTACATATTAGCTATTAAGTTTATTACAATATTCCTTTTGTTTAGCAACACCTTTTTTACATTCCTAAATCCCAACAAGAGGTCACGAAGAATAAAAAGGTATATTGTCTATTTATTAAAAATATAGTGACATTTCCATTTTGCAAGTAATTTACAGATACGTTTCATGATGTGTTTGTATAAGGCTATTCCTTTACCACTTTACTGATTCCCTCTAAGGGACTTAATGTAATTTACTTATGAACTTTGATTTAATTTCTTTTAGACTCTGTCTTTTGATAGTAAAAGTGAAGTACATTTCGTTCCACTCCAGCCTTTGCCCGTTAATTATTTTAGTTGTTTTAGTTTTTCGTGATAAACTAAGCCATATTGCATGTGGCACTGTGCATTATAAGTTGGTTAGTGACACCAATTAGTCACATTAATCATGTTTTTTGACATGTTTTTTGACTGTGAAACCAACGCATGCATGGGGAGAACATGCAAACTCCATGCAGAAAGACCCCAGGCTATGTTTCAGACTCAGGTCAACAACCCTTCCCAGACTGATTGCAGTGTGGGAATTGCAGCAGCAATTGAATGCCTAAGGTCCCTGCTTATGTCTTTCCACCACATTCAATGCTAATTGACATTCTGTTAGCATACACCTGAATGGTTCAGACTGGCAAGCAGCCCAAAGCCCTTGTTTTACGGAGGTGGTAACTATGATCAATTTATCAATAATAAATAACTATGCCTTTTATATAACCAGTTCAAACCAAATATCAACATACACTGTATGTAAAGATACAGAACATTTAGTTTGCCATTAAATCCGACCTGACCTTTCTTGCATTAGCATTGACAAAATAATTTCTAATTACAAAAGTACAGATTATTGAGAGCCAGGTTTGTAAGCCGCCTTGCTCACACACACTTTTTGAACTCTGTGCCCAATGTTTCAACTTTCAAAAAATCTCTAAAAAATAATAATGCTATGTCTTTTTATGTAGGATATGTAAAACCATCCAGTGTCAACTGTATGTTTTTTACATGCTGCAATTAGGTGTAATAATAAGATAATAATTCTGACATTAAGACCCAGTAACTACCCTACACAAATTCACACATTCCTGATCCGTTTTACAAAAATAAATGAGAGATCTAACTGTATGCTGGTGCAACGGTAGTGAAACATTCACATCAACTAAGTACAATTGGTTTTACTCCACTGAGGAGAGAAGTTAAGCAACAACCATGAATAAAGTAAAGTATCACAAACCTTGGTTATGGTAAAAAAGTTGCTATTACACCTGGAAAAAGCAGAAACTTGTTGTTCTATATTAATTTCTGAACAAGAAAGCACTTCTCTACAAGGACAAGCATTAAATTTACTCCCACTGCCAGAAGCAGAAAGACAAAATGTCTACATTGCAGATTTAATCAAATTGATAACGTGGCAATTCACCAAGCAGAACAATGTTTCTTAAGCACAATGCCTTTGGAAAGCTCTGTAAAAAAGTTAAAGGAAATAACAATATGGTGAAACAAATTCTGGGAGAAAACTGCTGAGAATATAAATTCATAGTGAAACCAGTTTTCTCAGAGTGTTAAACCTCAACCAAAGTGCTTCAAGGCCTTCTAGTCTTAAATCTAGTCTTAAATCTTTGTATATTGTCAGAGTGTGGGCAGGAGTTAGAAATATCTTGGAAGTGTCATTTGTTTTCCACAGGGGCTGTGCGAAATGACTCCCAATGTATATTTCATGCTATACATCTCAAAAAAGCCTGTTGATGTGTTTATGCATACAGTTAGGCATAAAAAGAACATGTGGATGAAATAAGAGCAATACAATATTGTTAGCTTTTATTAGTTTAAAATCAAGGATAATGCATAGACTGTGCATGTCTCATTGGATGACTTTTGCATTCAAATTCACAAGTTGCTGTTGAAATTCATGTTGAAAATTGAAGAATGGAGAAAATTCTCAAATCAGGAAATTGCAGGTTATTGCATCTATACGTCAAAGCCAATCTAATAAAGTTAAAGTACTCAAGTGCTTTGTTTCCCCTATGACTATTTCTTGTGATAACTTAAATTTTAATCCACTGGCTACCTGGTGAACATGTCTCTTTGCATATCCATCACTTCATGTTTGTCACACTTATACAGGCTTATTCCAAAACCCTACAGTATGCAGAGCCCAGTCCAGAAGGTATTCCAGGACACTGATTGGCTCTTACCTCCCCATTCTGCTTGTCTGGTCCTTTAAATCCCTCTAAATACTGTAAATTGTGCTAGTGGTTGTGCCGGCTGAGAGTGAAACTGCTGCAGCTAATTCTGTGGTAAGCACCTTATATTTCTGTGCAAGAAGGACCTGTGATTTCCTAATATCTAACTATGAATGTTATTAGTGTTGGAACTGACTGCAAGGTCAGTGCATCGATAGGGACTTGATCTTAGTAAAATATTGGTCTTATAAAAGATCTGAATACAAAAGCATGCATGCCACAGAAATACAAGTTTCTTTCTCTCAGTTTCTGTCCTCATTTGTACCTGAACATTGTAGCATATTGTGCGGTGAGTACTTAAAAAGAACTCTGTAAGTGGAGGACCAAAAACTACATCTAAAAGTCTGAAAGATGTAACACCTTCTGTTGATCTGCTCTATGCCAAACTTTCACCTAACAGCTCATTTTAAATCACCGTGTTAGAGCTAAAATACCATTACCGATGTGTGTCAGTTTGTTTTGTTTTTGTTTAGTATTTTCATTCATTCTCTCTGAACATGGTCCTTCAGCTCCTTATGTTTAGACCCCAATAATATGCATTTTTGTAATTCACCAGCACACATGAAAAGATAGGAACCAGTGCAAGAAATTGTGCAAGGAACAAAATGCATCAATTCTATTTGTGTTTTATATGCATAGCCTCCCTTAGATGTGTATAAATTGACCCACTCTGGGAGTTCTAGGGATGTGTTTGAATTTTTGGTTGAACTCATGCTTGGTGCTTTTATGCTCTTTACCTCATACTCCACATACTCCTCCTCCTCCACCTCGTAAGAAACGGTTTGAATCTTGACATGTTCGCTGTCCTCCAGCAGCTTGGTCTGAGGGTCCTCTGCACCAGGTGTGTCCCCCCCTGCTGTGTTGGACACCTCATTTGCTTTTTTCTCTGTAAAGGTTGTCTCACAACACTCACTTTTGTAATCCTTAGCCTTGATACTTCCGCTGTCCTCCTTGTACAAGATGAAGTTAGGCCTGTAGAAAGCCTCAACTGCCAGATGCAGTGAGGTGGCGTCCAGAAATTGCTGCGATTTCATCTTTCCATTGGTGCTGTAACTTCCTTCACTGACTACATTCCCGTTATTTACATTTCCTTCTCCTCCACTGCCCACACCTCCACCCCCTCCTCCTCCAGCAAAGTAGTTAATAATGTTTTCTTGGTATTGGTTATTGGGGAATTCTCCTCCGTAGCCATTGACCATGTGCTTACTGTTTTTGTCCAGCAACGGGTTCTGCAGTTCACTGAGGTTCTCCATTGGAACTGGGGTCAAAACGTGAGAGGAAGAAACTTCTAAGCACCAGGACAGAGATGGAAGAGTTTTAGGAGGAACAGACTCCTTCGTGGTGGATGTTTATGCCCGTAGACGTTAATGGCACTCTAAGATCTGTGGAGGAAACACACAGAAACAGAGATGAGAGGTTTTACCGTCAACAGAATTTTATTTGACATCTACTGGCAGGTAACATTTACTCCAACACATGCTCACATCAGATCAAAGTTAAGAGCTGGTGCCCCCCCCCCCCGAGTAGTTACAACTTTTATAGCCTTCTGCTTGTTGAGAACTGCATGCTGCAGATGAATCCATTAGGCCTAATTTGCATCCTCGCACAAGTCACATTGGGAAACATTTATATGCATGTAGAAGAGCAGAAACAGCAGTAATACAGTGAATTGTGAAATGTTTCATATTCTGTGAATATTTTCACATTTTGTTAGATTACAACCACAAATGTTAGTGTATTTAATTTGGATTTTATGTGATAGGTCTACTCATAGTGGCACGTAAATAAAAATGAAAGGAAAACAATACATGGTTTTAATTTTTTACAAATAAAAACCTTTAAACTGTGGTGTCCATATGCATTTAGCCCCCTTTGCTTTGATAGTTACAAATAAAATCCACTGCCATCACGTGCCTTCTCACAGCTACAAGTCTTTTGGGGTATTTCTCTACCAGCTTTGCACATTTTGGAAAGGACATTTTTCCAAAATAGCTCAGGCACAGCCAAAGAGGACGGACAAAATCTGTGAACATCAACTTTTAGGTCTTGCTACAGATTCAAATTTGGATTAAGGCTTTAACTGGGCAAATCTAACACATGATTATGCTTTGATCTAAACCATTCTATTTTAGCTCTGGCTGTATGTGTATGGTCATTGTCCTGCTGGAGGGCCAACCTCCATCCCAGTCTTGTATTTTACATCCTCTAACAGTTTTTCCTCTAGGGCTGTCCTGCATTTTAGTTTATTCCATCTTCCCATCAACTATCCCAATTTTCCCTGTTTATATTGAAGAAAGGCATCTGTACAGCATGATGCTGTCACCACCATGTTTTACCTTGGGGATTGTGTGTTTCAGGTTACAGCTATTGCTAGCTTTCTGCCACACTGGTTTCATCTGACCAAAGGCCCATTTCCCACATGTTTGCTGTTCTTTTGCATAGCTTGTGACAAACTGGAAACAGGACTTCTTACCACTCTTTCATAAAGGTCAGATTTGTGGAGAGCATGACTTATAATTGTCTTGTCAATACATTCCCCACCTGAGCTGACCTCTGCAGCTTCTCCAGAGTTATCACGGGCCTCTCAGTTCCTTCTCTGGTTAAGGCTTTACTTGCCCAATCTGTGAGTTTATGTTTCTAATTGTGCCATACATTTTACATTTCTGGATCATTAGGTGTCTACAGAAGGCAACCGGTTGACTTAGGGGTATCATTGTAAAAGTGAAAAAATGCAAATGCATTATTATTTGTTCAAAAAATTAAGAAAAGGTTTTATGCCGCTGTTTTCCACTGTATGTGAATTTTGTGAGGACATTTAATTATTGTTGTCAAATGTGTCATCACTGTAACTCTCTGATTCATTAGTGAATCTTCCTACATCTTTATTGCTCACAGGTAAAGTGTTATTTCCATTTCCTTTAATCAGCATCTGATCGTTCTGCTTAAACAGGCATGACATCTTTAGACAGGGAGTTGATAATTGGTCTTTCATAGGCTTCAGACTGGCGAAGATATTCACTCCCATTATTTCTTAATTTAGTCATTAAATATCTGGCACTCAAATCCAAATTTAATATAGTTTTTAACTGTATTTCTTAGAAACAAGGTTATCAAAAACAGTTGTGATAGCTGTTTGGAGCAAACTGCTGGGAGTCAATATGGCAGCAGTCCCCTTTAAATATATACAATAGGTGCACAAACCCAAAAATAGCAAGTTTCTTTCAGAGCACAGGAAAAAATGTAACTGATTAATACACAGTGCTCAAATGCCATCCTTCATTTTCAATACATTGCACCTGCTCTAGAAAAGCATCCAGGCCCCATGTTTTCTTCTTTTCAGCTCTCAACCCTTGATCTTCCTCTGAATAATATGTGGTTTGCTTAAAAATTTCTGACGTAGATTCATGACCTTAGTCATATATGGCTGGATCACTCCTGAATTACCAAATCTTTCAAGGTAGTGCATCCAGCAGAAGACAGGCTTTTAAAGAAAATGGCCATGTGTTGATTGTATAAATATAACCGATGGCTCAACGGCTAACATTTTGTGCAGTGATCATCTTACACATGATTACTGAGGTTTGATAATTTATTGAATAATTCTGGTTAAAAAAGCAGCAGATTTATACTGACATATTTTCTCCATTTTCCACAGCCTATTTAATTCAGCACCACATCTTATACATCTGTCGCTGCAATTCATTACATTTTCTGTATATGAATTGCAAAAAAAAATTATGTAAATGTCTCCTATGTCTGCACAACTCTGAAATAATATTGAAAAATCTCTTCTTATAAAGGTCACTGATGTTTTTTCTAATAAATTAAGTATGTATGCTGTATACATAATGCATATGTTTTCTAATTTAAGGGCATTAACAGTTTATCTGTTATTCTAAAGAAAGGCAGCTCAGTCATATGTGTCGAGAAAAAAACCTACTTGAAATCACATCACACATAAATAATCCTAAGCGAGGAAGGAAATATACACGCTTAATATATAATGCCGTGTCAGAGACACTGGTAATACTAGATTGCCAAGTTGTTCTTATAGCATTATGTGTCTTTATAATAGCTTAAAATAAGTCTTGGGGACTAGTGTCGAACTGTTTTTATGTAGATAAATATGAGCTAAAAGTGGTCTAAAAGTCTGGGTTTTTAAGTGGGGTGATTCAAAGACATTTGATAACTTCCTGCACTCTAGCAAGTTTACAGTCTCGGTTAATTCTCGTTGTACATGTTTAATTAACAAGCACAAAATAAATGTTGGAAATTATTGCAGAATTTTTGTTCCTGCCCTTCTGTTGGGCCCAGCCATGGATAGAGAACATCTGAACTAAACAAACAACGAGACTGGTAAAATTCTGGTCTCATTTCAAATTCCTCAGGACATCACTGCATCATGTTTTTGGTTATGGTTTATGTTTGTGTTCCCTTTTTTTAGTTATAAGTTTTCCTCATTTTTCTAATTTCCAATTAGGAATGTAGCTGAGTGTTACTAGTCGAGAAGAAGAATTTGTTCATTAAAGTATTTAACCTGAAGTTGAAATATTTTTGTTAATAATTCTTATATATAAAAAAAAATAAAAAAATGCTATGTGAGTTTATTCTGCATGTATATGCATAGCTTGCTGATTGAAAAGCCATTGATAGAATCTACTTTTCTATAACACCACGCCAAACGGGACTGGTATTCATAGGATAATACCTGGCGGACCAAATGTTTGGCTATCGATTCCTGCTAAAAATTTGGACCTCTGGCACAAATGGAGTGTGTCCTAGACCTCGACACTAACAGCCGTATATGTTTTACATCTCACCAGAACTATATTAATAGTTCACTCTAGCCTTCGGGTTTCATGACCTGTAAGATCCATCCTTTGCCTATACCCACTTATCAATGCAGGGTCACAGGGGGGCTGGTGTCTATCTCCAGCTGTCATTTAATGAGAGGCGGGGTACACCCCAGGCACAATGCCAGCCCATCACAGAGACGCAAAGGACAGACAACCATGCACACACGAGGGTGTGTACCACCGCCCCACAAGGCAAGATGAGTGGTTTATATATGAGGTGTCCATATACATCTGACAAAGTTTTATACACCTTTAATTTAATGGAAGCTTTTTGTAATGGGGGAGCTAACTATGCTGAAGTAGTGGTGGCAGTGGTGGGGTGGGAACAGAGGGCTCTGTATTTTTCCAAATTTGTTCCTCCATTGTACAGCATAATCAGGCACCAGAGGTTATGTTCACACCTCATTAACGGTTTATGTCCAACACAAAATTGTATTCCAGCCATATGTTTTCAGCATATTGCTGTTTAAAACTGGTTCCACTAACTACCTCACTAGTACCTTAAAAAAGTTTTCATACCTTTGATCCTTTTCACATTTTGTCACATTAAAGGCTCAAATTTTAATTTCTTTTATAGGGATTTTATAATAAAGAAACAGAAGACAGGTCAGCGATAAAGTGGTGCAGAAGTTAAAAGCAGGGTAAGATTATAAAACAATATTGTACTTTTTTGAAAATCTAATAGAGCATTACTTAATCTATAATCTAAAGGAAAAGGAGTATAGCACAATGGCACACTCAAGACATGACCCTCCAACTATATTGACAGGCTGGTAAAGGAGAACCTTAATCAGAGAAGCAGCCAAGGTCCATAGTAACTCTGGAGGAGCGGGGCAGATCAAGAAAACTATCAGCTTTGCTTTCCACGTATCTGGATTTTATTTAATAAGTGGCAAGAAGAAAGCCATTGTTGAAAGAAAGCGATAAGATGTCTTGCTTGCGGTTTGCCACAAGCTATATAGGGGAGAAAGCAAACATGTGGAAACAGGTGCTCTGGATGGATGAGATCAAAATAAACCAACCCTGCAAATTAATCTATACACATTATCCCCATTATTAAACAAGATGGTGGCAGCATGCTGTGGGGTTACTTCTCTTCAGCAGATACAGGGAAACTGTTCATGGTAAGAAAAAACTGTAGTTGAAAAAGACTGGGCATTGATGCTGAGATTCACCTTTCAGCAGAACAATGATCCTAAACATACAGTCAGAGTTACAATGGAATGCCTATTCATTTGTTGGAATGGCTCAGACAAAGTCCAGATCTACATACAATTAAAAATCTGTGGCTTGACTAGAATATTGTGGTTCCAGCCAATGTGACTGAGCTTTAAATATTTGGTAAATAAAATATATTCAGCTATTATTGTAGCAAAACGCTAAAACTATTGACTCACAGGGCTTAATTACAAATGCAAACTCCATTTTTCAGACCATCATTTGTAAAAATGATCCAAACCAAACAAAACCTTTTTACTTTATTAATTTTGTTGCTCAATCACATTAAATTCAAATTTGAGATTTTTTGCATTCCTAACGTTTTTACTTTAATGACTTATGTGCAACAGTTTTCTCTCTTTGCTTTCTCGTTTTTCCTCAAAGGTGGATTTTGTCCTTTTTTCCTAAAAAACACATTAATAAATCAACAGCCCCAGACTCCCAGACATCCTAAAACTCTAGAAGCAATGGACAGCCAACAATGTTTTCATTGTTCCTCCCTGTTGGCTTTCCTGTGCCTCATCGTGCTGAAAAGATGTCTTTGATTAGACCATGCCTGTCTCCAGGGCTCATATGCTCAAGCGGATGCAAAATTTTTAGAATGAAATTATAAGTACTTTGGGCAGGGGATGAGCAGGTGTTCACATTTCTTTCTGCACTTGATGCTACTGTTATTTCGGCACAGGGGTCCCCTGACCTAGACTTTGGCTGTCTGTTGGCATATGCCTCTTCATAACATTATACATTTTTGACACTGTTGACTACTGCTGATAGATTTGTTTTTTTAGTATTTATATTGCATTCTTTTTACAGGGTGTTTGCAAGATACTTCAGTTAAAAGGTCCTCAAACTGTATTTTAGCAGCTGTAAATCACCTCTGTATTAGCATAGAGTAACTGCTCTGATTACCATAAACACATGTCTGCAACTCTGTAAATAACATAAAGTTCTGCTAAAATTACCATACCATTTACATGTTATCAGAAAAAAACAAACAGTTGGCATGGGTATAATACCACAATACAGGATTTTAAAGATCTTAAATTGATCAATCCTATTTTTAAGGGGTGGGGATGGAGGGGTTGTTTTGGCAAACGAGTTGCTTTGCCTGATTTAGACTAATGCCTGATTTCCTTTACATTTGATTTTGTTGGCAACATGCCATATTATCTTAGAAGTATTTGGTGAATGGTGGTCGAGATCAGGAAGGCTTGTTGGTGGCAAAAGTCATTTACGCCATTCCAGGGTTCGAGTCCCGATCGCAGAGACCTATGATGCATGTCTATCCCCTCTCTCCACCCCACTTCCTGTTTGTCTAGTTTGGAAAAATATCAAAATCACACTAGTTTCACAAAATAAATCTACATGTACTCTAATAAGCAATGTTCTTCAAAAGATTGCCTTTTTTTCCTCTGATGTAGACCATCAAATTAATCCTCAAAGGCGTTTCCCTTCTTGACTATGTCCAATTCTGTTGCAGAAGCAATCACAGCAAAGTGTCAGGATGTGACATTTTGGACATTGTTTGTGGTTTTGTGTTTTGTTTTGCTAGATGTTTCTTGTTTGAGGGTTTGTATTCATGTTTATTGCTTTCTGTGTTCTGACAGTTCTGGTTTCCTTTTGCCTCCAAGTGTGTTCTCCTCTCATCTTTAATTTTCCTCTTTTAGTTGTTAATTACTCAGTTTTTGTCCCCTTTACATTCATTGTCTCCCTTAGCTCTGTTTCCTCTATTTATCTTTATTCTCCAGTCCCTCCTTTTATAGGTTAGCTTTAGTTACNTGTTTACTTTTATTCTAGTCCTCATTTCCTCTGCTTCATTCTCAGTTTGTTCTATCAGTGTTTACTTTTGTAGTCAGGGTTTCTTTATGGTCTCCTTTTGCTTAGGCCTTAGGTTCTTGTTATTCTTTTGTTCCTTCCAGTTCCTCTGTTTCCTTTACCACTTGGTTATTCTAGATTTCTTATGTTTTAGTTATTTTATCTTAGTCTATTGTTCTGCTTAGGTCTATGTTTCTCTTTATCGTTTATTGTTTCCACCTGTCCCTTCTGCCTCCTTGCCACACCTGTTCCTTGTTTCTTGATTACCTGCCTTTGTTCTCGTTCTGTATATGAGTTAGTTTGGTTCTTGTGTTCGAGGCTGGTTTGTTGTGTCACCTTCCCTGCGCCAAGTTCCCTTCGTTCTGTTAGACCTGGACTCCTATACTCTCTGTTTTCATCCTGCCTGCCTACCTGTGAGTTTAGCCTTTGTTTTGATTTAAATAAATCATCATTCTGCCTCGCCATGCTGACTCCTTGCTTGCATCTGCACTTTGGTCCACAACAAAAACCCCAACATATGACAGAAAGTTTCATAAGCATTTCCAGAACAAATATGAATAAGGTGTATTTAAAGCTTCAGTTGTGGTTACCAAGGCTTCAAAAAGTTTTAAGATCATAAACATGTTTTTGTTGGGCTATTCCTCTAAAGTTCTGAAAGTGATCAGCATTATCTCCAGCTGTTTAAAGCATGGAGATACATAGAGCTGTCTCACCCCCAACTCTTGCTGTCACTGCCAGCCAGCTGGGTGAAAGAAAGCTACAGTAAGTTTGCCTTCAATTCAGTTTATTTATATTGCTCCAATTCACAACATATGTTGTCTCAACACACTTTACAAAGTCAATTCAATCGAATCACACAGAGAGATGATGTTCTTGGCATCAAAAAAGACCTACTGCTCTGCCATCTTTCTTTCTTGCAAACAAGAAAGACAAATTTGTGTTTTGGAAATATGTCTGGTCTTGAAAAACACATTTATGGTGTGGAAATCAAAGGAGCTCCACCCATATTTTTATTATTATATATAGTTTTTGCTGTTTAAAAACTACAGTTGGCAAGCTATAACCAGCAAGTCCAGTAAGCAGCCAACTGCAGGTTGGCTACCTGAGCATACAGTCCAACTAATTACCCAGCCAATAACCAGACACCAATTGTTAATCTTTTAAGGGTAGAATGGCAAATGTGCACAATAGGCACCGTTCTTTTAAAACTACTGTTTCTAGCGAGTTGTTAATCTAAATCTTTGACTAATTCTATGTATATAAATCAAAATATTTATTAGATGTTGTATAACATTATTATTACTGCAATAATGATCGTGTTTTATTGTTTTAGCAGCAATGTTAACAGTTTTATTTTTCTGTTCAAATTAAATGAACTATATATTGCTATAAACATTCAATTTAATCTCTCTGTTTGATCCCATAAAACTTAATGTTTGTAATCAGGATTGATCATACTATAAGAATACAATAACAGCCCATGCCTAATGGACACGAAAAAACAATCCCTATTTAGTTGTTCGTCTTTAACTTTAACGTTAAGACGAACAACTAAAAACCAAATAAACTAAGTCACTCTGGCATGGTTTGAGAAGAGGATTGGTTGAATGTAAGTAACAGGAAAAACTGTTCTACTTTACACTTCGTTGCTTTAATATTTGTTAGACAAATAATCCAAATAAAAGCTTCAAGAAGACAACGGACTACTTTAATGTCATTACTTTAGGATGCACGAAGAAATATTTATGGTGTTGTCATGCTACCAAATTTGTTGCTGCTGTGTTGGTGGTTCTGAGGGATGCCTTTTATTTTCCTTCAAATCGGAATAAAAAAACTGAATAAATCCTTTTAGGGCAGGCAGAGAAATGTAGGACACCAAAGAATCATAGAGCATAAAAATCATAGAGGAAAAGAATTCAAATTTATGTATGCATGCATGTTTTATTTGGAGATATTGTGCATATGTGGCTTTGAGTTAATATACATGTGTATGTGTGGATGGATGTGTTTTTTGGCAAAGAAAGAGTAACATAAAGACACAGGGAAAAGAAGGGATAGAGAGGGAGATCACAATTATATGTGATTCTCTGGTTGAGTGCATTTGGGCACATTGGCAGACAGCAGAGGCGGCGAGGAATAAAGAGTTGGGAGGTGAGGCTGAAAGCGAATGAGGCAGAGCAGCCGTTGTTGCAAGGAAAACAATTCAGCATGACTAAGATGGCCTGAGCGCAGGCCTGTGTGCTGCAGTGTAGCTGCGTAAGAGGCGCCCTGAGGTGACAGGCGATGGGGTCCAAAGCTTAGCAAACAGCCTGTAAGTATCTAGGTGTGAAAAGGGTAAGATTAAGAACACAGCACCGCCAACATCTGAGCGCCACAACACAGTTAGACTCCAGTCAGCAGTCTCTTTCCTTTTCTTAGTCTGCTGCCAATCAAGCTCCAACCTCTGACCCCAGAGAAGTAAAAGACGGGTGTTATCAGCAAGGCCTTGAGGCGAGCATCAGCGAGAGGCTGCAGAATACCAATGCGCCTTATCTGTCTAAAGTGTTTACCAGTACATTTCATCCACAGTTTCGCTACCACATGTGGAGATCTGCTTGCTGCACACCACAACAACAGTTCTATCTCTGTGTAATTTCATTTTAAAAGCAGTGAATGCCATTTAATGTGCATGAGAAGGGTTACGCCACACAGTTATTGATGACCACAAATTGGGATAATGTACAAGCTTGAAATGTTAAAACATCACAGAGCACATTTATCAGTGAACCCTCAGCACTGGAAAACCCACAGATGAGGGAAAATGATTATGTGGTTGATGGGCTTAATTCGTTTTGATCGATCCTTTTATAAACTATTAGCACCAAAGAAGACTGTGTAAAATATAATAGTCCACTTCAAATTCATCCGATGTCTATTTCTGTATGAACAGGCCCAGCTGAGGTCATGACTATCTGTGGAGCTGAAAAACATTGAACTCTTCGTACCTTTCACAGAAAGGTCATGACCCTCTCTAAAGTCCTTGTGTCCAGATACACTCTTACGACTTTGCTTTATGTTTTTCACACACCTGTGAGTTGTTGTAAGGTGCTCCTTGATGTGTAAATTGTCCATCTCACATGGGTTTGAATAATTCAGTGGGAGGGTGTTGTTAGCAGCAGCTATGCACACTTTCGCCATAGTGGTTTGTCTGTGAGGCACAATGTGACTGAATTGTCTTCCTTGCCTATTGATCGCAGACTTCAGGAGCAGATGACAAGACACCAGCATTTAGAGTGGCTTATTTGAGCATTGTATGGACAGATGGATATAGATTAAGCACTTATTGTCTTGTTTACTCATGCAACTCAGATACAGGGGATAGAATTCAGTGAAGGCACTCAGACACTCATTATGGGCCAAAAAGATTAATCTCACTAATGTCTGTCATTTAATATTAATAATAAGAACAAGACCTGTGTAGTGCTGCGTGGTAAAAATCTTTATTGACGGTCCATCACTGAAACCTTTCTTGGTTCCACTGGTATTCTGACAATGTACCAGTGGTGATGAGCTCCAAGCGTCTTAGGTTGGAAGGCCTCCTTGGCATCACCCTAATCTTTAGCTCCCTCCATAAATTCTCTATCAGATTCAAGTTGGTACTTGCTAGGTCACTTTAAACCTGTAGCTTTCGAACCACTGGCTCTGGACGCATTCCACACCTTTTCCCGTAACTTAACTTTCCATTAATGTGCCTGGATACAGCAGTCTGGGAACAGCCAGCTTTTCCAGCAATGACCTGTGGTGGCTTGCCCTCCTTGTTCAAGGTCTGAAAGAATGTCTGCCGGACATAAAGTCAGCAGTCCTCTCTATAATTGTGTAGGCAAGAACATAACATATCTATATTGAAAATAATTTTTATTGGTATTTTGTACCATTCTAGTCATTGAAAAAACATAATTTTGTGTCTGTTTGGTGTAAACACTAATGATCAGAACTGACAAGGATAAACACTTCAGTGGATCCATAAAATATAAGTTTTGGTTTTTAATTGAATTACAGTACAAAACAGAAATAAAATAGAAATACTTTTAGAAAGAGATAAGGTAGTTGCTCACACAAAAATCCCAAGCTGTTCATTGTTCACTTTTCCTTTGATTTCATTGATCAGGCAAAAAAAACACTCTTAACACTGTTTGTCCAAGCAAGTGTTTTTACTCAAATCTCTACCCAACATTCTAAAGGAAAGTCCTAATAAAACGGGAGAGAAGTTGAGTCGCTTAAAAACAAGAGAATGGGGTTTATAGCTCGAGCAGTCGCAGGTGCAAACTGTGAGTTCTTTATCAGCCGCCTCCTCCACCTCCTCCATCACAGGGGACCCAGTGCAATGCGACAGATATGGTTCCTTAATGAAATTAATTACTTCGAAGCGAACATAAGAAGGCGGACTGTGCGTAAAAGCAGCGCGCGTTCTACAAATAAAGACCTTCACGATCAATATAAGCGCACCTCTACGCGCGGTTATTGTGAAAGAGATTAAAATCTGTGCTGGATGAATAAAATTCCTACCTTTGGCTCCTGGCTGGTCCAGATGTCATGAGGATGGAACGATTCGCTTGTTTTAGTCCGTGCATTATGGCAGCGGAGCTGGCGTTTGCCTCCACAGAAAGAGACATTTCTCAGACTTTCTCATTTAAAGGAATAGCCCATCACTCCGGGCGAACCTGCTCTCCCGACTTCGGTAAGAAAAGAACGCCTTTTACGATGATGAGGCGCTCTCATCACAATAAACAGACATCTCGTTGAATATCTGTCCCTTCTGAAACTTAAAACAACCCCGGAACAAAAAAAGAGAGAGAGGGAGACACGACTGTTGGTGCGTGAAGGTTTAGAGACGCGGACGGAGAGATGAGGAGTGGAAATGCGCGCAAGGCGATTTGGGAACAGAGCACGTCCACGCAGTCCACCAGCATGTACTATGACTGAATTTACTATTCCCTGTTGCTCATCACCAGGCTATCACAACCTACAGATCTGCTAAACCTTTGTTATACTGGCTGTCTAAAATCAATTCCACCCAGCACAATGGATAAGTAGACAGCAAGAAATGAGGATGAAAAGTCCAGGCAAATCTAAGTTCATTAAAGTGACAGGTGATCAGAGTCGTGATTGGACTGGACTGTCACCTCTCCGTGCTCTCCGTGGAAGAGCTTAAGGGCAGACAGTAGGCACCTTTATACAAGCCGCTACCATTATAGAGAATGGATGGTAATGAGCAGACAGCTCTGTTTTCTGAGACCTAAGATTTCATTACCTTTTTGTTGTGAATTTATGCATCCAATGACTTTAGTCACCTAATTTTTGTATTTAAAAAATAGACAAGAAAAGCCAAAAGCTAATGGGTGAAGACCCTAAAAACAGAATGTGTTAATAAATATATCTGCTTTCACTGCTCACTTTATTGGGTACAACTTGGGTTATACTCCCAAGTTGTATACTCTAATACTGGGTTTTACCTCTTATTGCCTTCAAAAATCGTAATTCTTCTTGGCATAGATTCAAGGTGTCAAAATCCTCCCTTTGAGATTTCGGTCCATACACTGATGCTGCTGATTTGTCAGCTGGAAATCCACGATTTAGGTATTTTGTTCCACCACATAATATGCATGGTTAGCTTGAGATTTAGTGACTGTGGAGGCCAGCATAGCGCAGTGAACTCACTGTCATTTACAAGAAACCAGTTTGAGATGATCTGAGCTTTGTGACATTGTTTATTATCCTGTTGAAACACAGGTTCCCATAAAAGGCAGTATATGATCAGGAACAGTCCTGAGTTTCTCTTTTGTTCACAATCTGATGCTCGGGTTGAACTTTAGCTGAACATATGTATCACCCTTAGATACCTAAATGAGTTGCTGCCATGTGATCAACAGATTAACTGTTTCTGTTAGCAATTATTACTTGTGATTGAGTATAGGTGGAATGGTTCCTCTAGGTCAGTGTTGAGTCTCATCAAGCTGAGGAGTGTGGGTATATTTGTGTCCTTTTAACAAGTGATCTAAGAGCACAAGATTGATATATAGATTGGGGCATTATCTGCTGTAATATGGGTACTCCTACAGTATGTCCTGGTGAAAAAAGTGCTAAATCCAAACAAAACTCTCAATATTAAAGGTATGTCTAACCTATGGTCTTGAGATACAGATCATGAATGAAAGAATGACCTCTCAGATACAAGCAGCTAAAAAAGACCTCCTTAGGGTAGGTGTGCTTAGCCATCAGAGATAGGGTGAAGAGCTCAGTCATCTTGAGTGGGGATTCATAGCATCACTGCTCCTCTGTGTCAGGTGAGCTGATTCTCACATCTGATCAAGATGCTTCCAAGTCTCCTTCTTTTAAAGGTTTTCCAGGTATGCCCTTTGTAAAGATACAAGGCTGGAAATATCCTTGGTTCCCCTATGCTATAAAAAGAATATACCTCACAATAACTCAGTAAGGTTAAGGCAACAGATAACAGCCAATATGATTAATTAAATTAAAGTATATTCAAATAAAAAACAAAAAGGAATAAATTATAATATAAACATGAATATTAAGTTGACATGAAAAATAGAACCCTTTAAATGTGTATAAATTACTTAAAAAAATAATTTAATTCTGCATTTCATAAGTACATTGATGTAAATGTATCAGTTTATTGATTAGAGTTTATTAATTGCACTCAATAAAGGCCATGGAGAAGGACTACCGGTTGGCCTCGAAGGGATTCTAGCAAACCGTCCGCCACCTCAGGAGGGGCAAGTAGTGCTTCGCCAACACTGTTTACAGTGGGGGTGGGAGGCTGCTGACCTCAACTGGGGACATTATCGGGCGGTGGAAGGAGTACTTTGAGGATCTCCTTAATCCTGCCATCACGCATTCCCTGGGGGAAACAAAGGCTGGGGACTCGGGGTTGGACTCTTTCATCACCCAGGCTGAAGTCACCGAGGTGGTTAAAAAGCTCTGCGGTGGCAGGGCTTCGGGGGTGGATGAGATCTGCCCTGAGTACCTCAAGTCTCTAGATGTTGTGGGGCTGTCATGGTTGACACGCCTCTTCAACATTGCGTGGCGGTCGGGCACAGTGCCTCTGGACTGGCAGACTGGGTGGTGGTCCCCCTTCATAAGAAGGGTGACCGGAGGGTGTGTTCCAACTACAGGGGATCACACTCCTCAGCCTCCCTGGTAAGGCCTACGCCAGAGAGGAGAGGAGAGGAGAAACCGGCTGATAGTCGAACCTCGGCTTCAGGAGGAGCAGTGTGGTTTTCGTGCCGGGCGTGGAACACTGGACCAGCTCCATACCCTCTACAGGGTACTCGAGGGGTCATGGGAGTTTGCCCAACCGGTCTACATGTGTTTTGTGGACCTGGAGAAAGCATTCAACTGTGTCCCTTATGATGCCCTGTGGGGGGTGCTCCAGGAGTATGGAGTCAGGGGCCCTTTATTAGGGGCCATCCGGTCTCTGTACAAGCGGAGCAGGAGTTTGGTTCGCATTGCCGGCACTAAGTCGGACCTGTTCCCAGTGCATGTTGGACTCCGGCAGGGTTGCCCATTGTCACCGGTCCTGTTCATAACGTTTATGGACAGGATTTCTAGGCGCAGCCAAGGGCCGGAGGGGGTCTGGTTTGGGGACCAGAGGATTTTGTCTCTTCTTTTTGCAGATGACGTGGTCCTGCTGGCCCCCTCTAGCCAAGACCAACAGAATGCGCTGGGGCGGTTCGCAGCCGAGTGTGAAGAGGCTGGGATGAGGATCAGCCCCTCCAAGTCCGGGGCCATGGTTCTCGACCATGAGAAGGGTGGCTTGTCCTCTTCAGTTTGGAAGGGAGTTCCTGCCTCAAGTGGAGGAGTTTAAGTATCTCAGGGTCTTGTTCACGAGTGAGGGAAGAATAGAGCGGGAGATCGACAGACGGATTGGTGCAGCTGCCGCAGTAATGGGGGCGCTGTGCCGGTCCGTTGTGGTGAAGAGAGAGCTGAGCCAAAAAGCAAAGCTCTCGATTTACCGGTCGGTCTACATTCCTACCCTCACCTATGGTCATGAATTTTGGGTCATGACCGAAAGAACAAGATCCCGCATACAAGCGGCTGAAATGAGCTTCCTCTGTAGAGTGGCCAGACACTCCCTTAGAGATAGGGTGAGGAGCTTGGCAATCCGGGAGGGGCTCGGCATAGAGCTGCTGCTCTTCCACATTGAGAGGAGCAAGTTGAGGTGGCTCGGGCATCTATACCGGATGCCTCTTGGATGCCTTCCTCGGGAGGTGTTCCAGGCACGTCCCATAGGGAGGAGGCCCAGGGGATGGCGCAGGACACGCTGAAGGGACTATGTCTCTCGGTTGGCCTGGGAACGCCCTGGGCTCTCCTTGGAGGAGCTGGAGGAGGTGTCTGGGGAGAGGGACATCTGGGTGTCTCTGCTGAGTCTGCTGCCCCTGCAACCCGGTCCCGGATAAGCAGAAGACGACAAGTACGCGTACGGGTACAAGAACGAGAGAAAATCTAAATATCTCTATTTCTTAGGAATAACACACTCAAGCATTAATGAAGAACTGCTGTCTTTATTTTAAATGTTGTCAAAATTATATAAAAAGCCATGTAAAGCTAAAAGACTTTATAGGAAAAAGGGACCATAATTCTGTAATAAAGCCTGAAATCTGTACACAGGTCAAACACACACACCCTATACTGTATAATGATATTGTACAAGAAAAAGCAATGAAATACATAATACAATACTTAAGCCAAAACAGTGGCTCCTCTCCACAGTCGCTACATGCATGCTCAGTATGAGGGATTGCTGCAAAGTCAAGGCCAGTTACTGTCCACTGTCTCTACATGCTCATCCAGGAGGAGTGAATGCTACGAATCTCTGACTCGATGCTGTTGGGACCCACAGCCATGGATTTCAACATTAAACTCCGGTACGGACATTTCTGGAACTTTCAAAATAAAGTGCATTAACCTTCTTCCAGCACAGCCAGGAAACGGGATAACTGCGGTCTTTCTGTGATGCCACTACCCAAATAAAAGCACAGCTGTTGCTACATCCGCCCTCTTTCCACACAGCCTTCGAGAAGGACCGGTCAGGGGAGGCCCAGCGCGCTGATGTCTTTTGCTGGCA
>JAHUTJ010016598.1:0-45864 GCA_036250325.1 Characodon lateralis
AGGAGGGACAGGGAAGATGGTCAAAATTGATGGGAAGATGGATGGGGCCAAATACAGGACCATTCTGGAAGAAAACCTGTTGGAGTCTGCAAGAGACCTGATACTGGGACGGAGATTTGTCTTCCAACAAGACAATGATCCAAAACTTAAAGCCAAATCTACAATGGAATGGTTCACAAATAAACGTTTCCAGGTGTTGGAATGGCCAAGTCAAAGTCCAGACCTGAATCCAATCGAGAATCTGTGGAAAGAGCTGAAGACTGCTGTTCACGAACGCTCTCCATCTAACCTCACTGAGCTCCAGCTGTTTGCAAGGAAGAATGGGCAGGAATTTCAGTCTCTTGATGTGCAAAACTGATAGAGACATATATATCCCAAGCGACTTGCAGCTGTAATTGCAGCAAAGGGTGGCGCTACAAAGTATTAACGCAAGGGGGCCGAATAATATTGCACGCCCCACTTTTCAGTTTTTTAATTGTTAAACAAGTCTGACACATCCAATAAATTTCATTCCACTTCATGATTGTGTCGCACTTGTTGTTGATTCTTCACAAAAAATTTTAATTTTATATCTTTATGTTTGAAACCTGAAATGTGGCAAGATGTTGACCAGTTCAAGGGGCCCTAATACTTTCGCAAGGCACTGTATTAGGTACACCTTGCTTGTATGTGGTTGGACCACCTTTTGCCTTCAGAAATACCCTAAATTATGTTATAGATTAAATAAGGAATCTGAAAGACTCTCCAGAGAATTTGGACCATATTGATAGCATCATGCAGTTGCTGCAGATGTGTCAGCTGGACATCTGTTATATTATGCCACTGGTCCACCACATCCCAAAGGGGCTCTGTTGGATATGAGATCTGGTAATTGTGGAGGTCATTAGAATAAAATGAACCCACTGTCATGTTTAAGATTCCAGTTTGAGATTATTTAAGCATTGTAAAATGTACTCAGTTAATTTGCTGGAAGGAGACAACAGAAAGCAGGCACACCCTGGTCATAGAGGGGTGGACATGTTGAGCAACAATACTCCATTAGGGGGCTGTGTTTAAATGATGATCAGTTGGTTAATGTCCATCTGATCAGGTATTGTTTTTTATATTCTCTAATGAAAGTCTGGCAAACCTCTGTGAATTGTAGCCTTAGTTTCCTGTTGTTTGTTGGCAGGGGTAGCACGTTGTATGGTCTGTTTTGGTGGAGCCCACTTGTGTCGAGGTTCAATAGGGTGTGCATTTAAAAATGATATTCCTTATTCCTTGGTTGTAACAAGTGAATATTTGAGAAGATGTTGCCTTTTTGTCATCTCTCATCTTACCTTTGACATGAACAATGCATTGCTGCTCCCAACTGTAGATCAGTAGTTTCTGAATTACTCACACAAGCCGTCTGGCACCAACAACCATGCCACGTATAAAGTTACCTAAATTATGTTTTTTCTATGCTCTGATACTCGGTTTGAACTTCAGCAAGCTATTTTCACCATGTTGATACCTACATGCATTCACTATTTTTGTTAACAAGCAGTTGAAAGGATGAATCTAGCTAAGTTTATATGAAAACACAAAGTCCAAGAAGAAATACACAAAGAAGTGTACAAAAGGGAGTGAGATGTCCAGACATTTTAGGAGACAAGGTGTTCTTGCAAAAGCTTAGAGTGGTTTGCAGATTAGAGAAGTCATCTGCCAGTAGTTAAATTCTGGGTTCTTCATTTCTCATGCCACTAAACATTTTGTTCCCTCTGACAACAAGCTTCACTTACACGTGAAGCTTGTTGTGGTTTTTCTAAGTTTATAAATTTGGAATTCTCTTCTCAATCCTGTTTTGAAATTCATACATTTTCATTTCTTTCATAGTCTAAGCTATTTGCTTTTAGAACTTTTGATCTACATGAGACAGAAAGAGATTTAGCATTTTCTTTTATATAACTAAAATTTCTGGTAATTTATAGCAGATTAAATCAGTTAATTACACATCCAGCAGTTACAATAGTACCACTTTTGCACTGATTTTGTTTTTCTTTTTATTGAGCATCAGATAGGAAAACAACTAATATTTTTACCTTATTAGTATTTTTAAAAATCCCATGCTGTTAATTTACATTTTACATTGTTCATTTAGTAAAACAGATGATCTGAATACTTTCAAAAGTGACTCAGAGTGACCGGATTCAAAGTGTATCCAGCCTATGCACCAACAGTGCATTCAGGAGGAAAAACATCACTATTATTATGATAATTTTAAATTGACCTCCGCTTGTCAAGCCAGACTGTGATAGAACTGGAGGCCTTTGGGGTCTCAATGACTTTCATCAGACAATGATCCAATTTCACCCCCTCTGTTGCTCTTCTGTGGTACAGACAGCTGCAGCCAATCAGAAGTCTCATTGTGTACAAACTAAACATTGTGTGCTCTGTAGCCTTTAAATTGTCCTGCAGGAACCTGTGGGCAAGAGAAGACTAGAGGGACTCATCAACAACATCCTCTGTCAGAGTTTTCCCATCAAGAGTTTTCCCATCAAAACAGCTTCAACATTTTTTGAATGATGAATATTTCATCCAGAGAGTCTGCTTGTCGGAATCTCTTCGGTCCAGTGGACCATGACCAGGTGCGTCAGGAAGTACAGCTGAAACTGAAGGAGATCATGGAGCAGGACAGCCAGCGCTGGAACTTCAACTTCCAGTCTGGGATACCGCAGCTTGGCAGATTTCAGTGGGAGGAAATACCTACAGATTGTGCAGCTTCTTACTACCAGGAGTCCCCAAAGCCAATGGCTGATGTTAATTCTCTAAAAACTGAGGACAGTGGCAGGGTAAGCAATAATGATGAACACCTTGGCACCAACCAAGAGAACTGTTTAAGTGTGTCCAACACACTCAAGCGTGCTACTGAAATGACGCCTGTCTGGAGGAAGAGGTCAGTCTCCAAAGCTGCAGTCATGCCAAATAATGCAAGAATTACAGGTACAAGGAAAGATTCACGAGCTTGTTTTACTCTCCTGTTATTTTAAATACAATAGCAGCTTTAAATCACTAAAATTGTCTTTCTTCTTGTTCTTCTTGACAGATTACTTTACAAAGAGAAGACGGTCATTAGAAGCTAAGAGCATCATCAGTCCTTTTCAGACGCATTTCAACAAGGAAACTCAATGCCGGACAATAAGATGAACCTGTTTTGGAAAACATAAATATTTCTATTATTCTTTGATAGACAGAATTAAGAAACAACCCATTATTTTATGTTATTTTCAGTTTTGTTTGTGTATATTTAATTTATTTATGGATGTGTTCATTTAAAGAATGTTGTATTTGTTTTGTTTTTATCAGTATTGTTGTTGAATCAGCTCAGCTGTGAACGTTGTTAAATTAAATGAAAAGCTTGTAAATGTGTACAGTTATTGCAGATTTAATAAACAGTGTAACAAAAGGCCCTGCAGATGCCTCTGATTTTCTTATGATTGGATTTTTATCCAGCTTGGCATATTACTAAATCATTTCCCGTAGCCTACAGACACAAAACAATATTCCGCTTAATTATTTTGCAAATAAATTCTCTATCTTATTATAGTTTGTTTCAGAATAATAAATATCAATTTCCTTCCAGATCTTGAGAAAAAAGGGACTTAACAGCATTTCATCTTGTTAAATAGTCAATGTTGTGGTTAATTACATTTTTAGGCAAGCTGCTCACAAGTTAGCAACCATTCATGTGCCAAACAGGTGACATTTTTACCTGAAAGCTAAAACTAATCAATTGCTTGCAACACTTTAGGACAAGCATACAACTCCAACTCTTACTACACATCAATGTGCAATGCTTTCAAATTTGTAGCTTTTTCCATTTAAAACTTGTGAATAACTGAATGAATTCATGCAGGCTGTATCTTAAAGTTTTGTTACTAACAAAAAAAGCTTAAGTCATGAGTTTAACTTACATGATGATTTCACAGTTCACTTTTATTTTTTGAAATCCAAATAGTCTTCAGTTTCTATACAAAATCAGAATATATAGTTCTATATGAGCATTAATTTAACCGAATCTCACCTTGCTTTCAACCACATCAAATTATTAATCAATATGAATCAATTAAAATCAATTAAATCCATTGAAATCATGCAACTTCTGGTATTAGTTATAACTTATTTATTAATGAAGCATTACTAAACTAGGGTTTGTACTGTAACTTGAAGTGATATTCAATGGTTTAATTTTTTTCAGTTCCAATTTGAAAACACAAAACTTTAGAGAGTTGTTTTTTTATATTAACTTCAGATCTAAAAGTGGAACAACCTGTATGTATTGGATACTTTTACTTACTGACATGCAAGTTCCATAGTTTTACCCCTTGCTAATATTTTCAGTTTAATATCTTTTTTTCAGGCTGACTGCTGGCTTAGAAGGCAGTATTTCTGTTAGCCACAGATGAATGAGTTCATAAGTGTCTCTCTGAAGAGATGGAAAATGGAACAGGTGCTGAATGTTTAGAAACCAAAGGAAAAAACAAAACTGCTATACAGTAATTGCATTTTCTGGGTCTTATTATACAAAATTTCATAATAACAGTTATAAGGAATGTGCTGCCAGGCTTAAAATTATATCCATTAACATTAACTCTGATTTCCAAATTAGCCCATTAGAGAGGCTAAATCTATTATAAGTGTATTTGTGTATTTGGTCATGTTATGTTTGGGTTTTAGTTCTGAAAGAAGCTGAAGAGGCCATCTGGCCAGAGAGCATGACAATGGCCACAAAGGAGAGTGTGCCATCTTATTCACCTGCAAATTAGTCCTCACATCCTTCCAGCCCCTTTGAGGACTGTCTTTTTCTCTGTTTTTTTTTTTTTTACTTTTTGTCTCTTTTCAAACTAACAAATAGCATGTGCCCAAAGCACACCCAGCTCAGTCTGATATTTTCTACTTTTGTGAGAAGTCTGTGCTCCCATTAACATAGAAGCACAGAGCAAGAAACACATTTTAATCCACACAATGAAAAGTTTAATGTGTTTTTCTAAATAAGGACAAAACAAATTTAAATTTTTTTTCATTTCAAAAACTTAATCAGTGAAAATCTTCTTTGGTTATGCATTTTACCAAAGAGTACCCTAATTTACTGAACAAAGATGTATACAACAAGCCACATGCATCATGAGTAAAATAAGTTAGATCTAAGAACAATTAAATTTTTTTTATTTTACAGAAATTAACAGTATCATTTCCATAAAAACTTAAATCAGAAAACCAGTTTTGGTCATTTTGGCCCTTAGCAGATTTGCTCATTTGCAAGCATTTTCAACAATGCATCAATCAGCACCTTGATGTAATACCCTTTGACAACCAACAATTTTACACAATGTCATATAATTTACTGACATTCTACTGCAGGGATATGTGGTTTTGCAACTCAGGTAAGTACTATCTATCAGAAAGTCACATTGTTATTTTGCCTTGATCGGGGATCCTATTTACTCATATTTTATTAACAGTTAACTGAGGCAAATGGTATTTAGAGCCACAATCAATGGAAACACCGGGAACTATAAAATCTTCAAAAACGTATTTTCAACTGAATAACATTATAAGTGAGATTTGTCAATTTTTTAGAAAAAAAAAAATTCCTCAAGAGAAGTAAAGTAAAACGTAACAGTACAAAATGAGTTTATGGATATAAAATGGGAGTAGGTTGAAATGTAAATGCAACACAAGTGCATGAAATGTGGGTAATGACTGGTGAAGGTGCAAACTGGTCCAGAGCCATAGCTGAAACTTTACCGAGACTTTGTAACTTTTTTTCTTGATTTTATTTTTCTCTGTGTTTTGAAAAATTTTGTGAAAATTCTTGGTCTTGTTTATTTGTTTATCCGTGTCTGCTTTGTCTTTTCAACCCTAAGTCAGCTAAGGCAAATGGCTGAGCCAAGCTCTGCTGGAGGTTTCCTTCTGTTAAAAGTGAATCTTTCCATTCCACTGTTGCCACATGCATCCTCAATATGAGGGATTGCTGCAAAGTTAACCTCATGCAATCGATCATCTGCTGTTGACACATGTCGGGGCTCCACGAAGGGCTTGACCTGAGAAACGTGGAACGTGGGGTGAATCCTCATGGAGTTGGGTAATCTCAGTCGTACAGCGACAGGGTTGATGATCTTGGAGATTGGGAAAGGTCCAACAAATCGGGGTGCCAATTTCCGGGATTCTACCCTTAATGGGAGGTCCTTGGCGGAGAGCCAAACTTTCTGCCCCACCTGGTACTTAGGGGCAGGGATCCGTCTCTGGCCGTTCTTGACTGAATCAGTGATATTCTGATCATTGACCTCCTGGCCTTTCTCCATATTCTTTGGCACCTTAGGGCATCGTTCCTGCTCCTGACCTCATTCTCTACAATTTTCTTACCCTTCTACAGTTCGTGAATTGTCTTTCCTGTTTGACTAATATGCTCAGTCAAATCACTTATTTCCTGTTGCAGGTTCTTGTTCTCCCTCTTCAGGGTCTCCAGGTGGCCCAGAGCTTCTTCATAGGAGTTTTTAATTTTGATCATCTCTGTGTTCAAAGCACGCGCCTCCTTCTGAGCTCCTTCCAGCTCGGCCTGACTCTCTTCATACTTCTGCTTCCACTCTGCAAGAACCTTGTCAAAGTTCCTCTGCTTCTTGTCCAGGTTTGCAGCCAGAGCATTAGCTCTGTCCACATCAATCATCAAGACCTCCACTTCACCCTGTAGCCTCTGTTTGGTCTTCTCCAGAGAGGCACATTTCACATTCACGGCCTCGATGGACTCTTCCGCATCCTGAAGATGCTGGGCAAGCTTTTTCTTGGCTTCCTCGAGCTCCTCAGTGCGCTGAATGGCATCAGTTTCATACATGGTTCTCCACTGAGCCACCTCGCTGTTAGCCTTGGACATAGCACACTGCAGCTCAGCTTTGGCCTCCTGCTCCTCCTCATACTGCTCTCTGAGCAGATCACAGTCATGACGAGATCATGATATTCTTGAGGTACCTTGGATAAATCCGGATAGGTCTCCTCAACCTCATTCTCCACAATGACCTCTGTAGCAGCAGACAAAAGGCAGTCAGCGGAACATGACTCAGACCAACCCAGAACTTCTTTTCTCTTCCAGTCAATGTGAGGGTTGTGTTTCTGCAACNAGACAAAAGGCAGGCAGCGGAACATGACTCAGACCAACCCAGAACTTCTTTTTTCTTCCAGTCACTGTGAGGGTTGTGTTTCTGCAACCAGGAGGCCCCTAGGACTACAGGAAGTTCAGGTGAATTAATGATCATGAAAGTTACTTTTTCTTGATGATTACCTCCAACTGTTAAGGTAATCTCCTCCGTCCTGAGGTGTGAATTGTTCATGCTGTGACCATACAAAGCTAGCACGTTTCTTGTGTCAGCTGACAGAATAAGTTTTATGCCGTTCTTATTTGCGAATGTTTCATCCATGAATTCAGTGTCTACTCCTGAATCAATAAACACGGCCCCCTGGAGAGACATGGAAGAGGTTTGAAAACGAGCAGGAAACAAGAAGGAGGAGGCAGTTAGCTGTTAGAGGTCAGTTAGAGGTCTCTACTTCGGCTCAGTAGAGACCTCCCTTCCTCTGCTGAGCCTGTCCTTTTAATGGACACCTGAGTGCTAAATGTCCCTTCTCTCCACAATAAAAACAGAGCTTGAATCTTCTCCGACGATCTTTCTCCTCAGGGGTAATCTTGGTTCTGCCCAACTGCATGGGCTCACAATTCTCATTTTCCTCAGTGAGAGGTGACCGGCTCCTTCTATCATGCCAGAGTGCAGGACCCTGAGTTAATGATGAGCGACCCTCCTCATGTCGCTTCCCCCTCCCTCTCTCTGCCAGCCGAATATCAATGCGAGCAGCCAGGTCCTTGAGTTGTTTCAGGGAAGAGGGGTAGTCACGGGTCGCTAACTCATCCTTGATGTCTGCGTTTAGTCCTTGCATGAATGCATCCATCTGTGCTGCCTCATTCCAACAGCTATCTGCGGCCAACAAACGAAAGTCAAATATATAGGACAAGACAGGCTGATCACCCTGTTTGAGGGACAGTAATCCTCTTGCGGCTTTGTGACTTGGAATAACAGGGTCAAAAACTCAAGTGAGTTCCTTGGAAAAAGTTTCATAGAAGTTACAAGAGGCAGACCTGTTTTGCCATTCAGCAGTCCCCCACTGTTTAGCCTTTCCTACCAGCAGAGATATAACAAAAGCCACCTTAGAACATTCAGTGGGAAAGGATGACGGCTGAAGCTCAAAATGAATTTCACACTGAGTTAGGAAAGCTCGACACTGGTCTGGGTCTCCCCTGAACATCTCAGGTGAAGATAGGCGTGGCTCCCTTACCTCTGCTGTTGTCCGTGTCACTTGGGCGTGGTTTCTTTGTGACGGTGGCGGCTCGGAGACAAGATTGCCAGAACGTAATGTGGAAATTATTTCCTCCAAGCCGGAACCCAACCAGGAAAGGGTCTCATCAACGTGGGTGTGCCACTGTTGTGCTGGCGAGGGGTCCATTTTTGGCCAGATTTTTCTATTACGGATCAGAAACAGGCGGACCCAAGATTCAGCCAGACACAGTACTGAAAATTTAAAAGGTTTATTCAGCCACAGGAAAACGTCACTCAGGTTAAACTCCACACAGCTTCCAGGAATCACTGCTTTTGTCTTGAGTAGAACTTGAAACCCAGTGGCAGTGGTCTCCATATCGCAGGTAAGAGGTAGAGCAGACGTGCCAGAATCATAACACACCGTTCCTGTGATTATGTATGTTTACGAACGAAGGTTTGTTTTGAGGAATTGGGAATTAGGCCACATTAGCTTCAAAAGTAAACAAAGCATAACGGTTTCTTGGTGTTCAAACAATCAGTTCACCATGCAAAGCAGAAGGGAAAATAAAACACAATTTTATTAAAATAATGTTTCAAAAAATGTTTGTTCAATTAAAAAACAAAAACATTTTGGACAATTGATTCTTAATGTTGTGTTAACTAGCCATCACAGTGTCTAAGTGAACGGAGTGATAGACTACTAAGATGGCAGCGAGAAATGGATATGGACACACAAACGAATGGCAGGCATGATAATGTCACATCTGGGATTAGCGACTCAGCTAACAACATTGTAAAGTAGCTGCTGCAGTGCTATTTGGCAACCCATCTAAGTCCTAGATGAACCTTGAGTACTATTAATACAAATGGTATTGTGTGTATGAGTTCTGGCAGTGTGCTACAGCCGATCATAGCACAAACAGAGCAAGCTGTGTAGTAAACATTAGAACTATTGGTGGCTACCATTTTAGCATTTGCAAAGCTTTTCCTTTAGCAATAACACCTGAGATAACAGATACATAATTTAGCACATTTATAAGGACTATTCGGACATATTTTATGCAGGTTAGTAAAAGGAGATGAAGGAAAAACATAGATAAAATGGAACAAGCTCACGTTATCAGTCTATCAGTTCTCAAACCACTCATTCAGATAATTGGAACCACGAAAAGTTTAGTTCTGGCTTGCTGTGGTCCAACACAGTTCAAGCATCAAAACAAGGCAAAGCACAATGAAATAAACAAGATTTCAACTGTTTTATCCTAAACTAATTATCTCTGCCCAGACACAACCTCTTACTGTGAGCATGTATGTTCAGCAGGTCCGATGAACAGAGAAAACCAGACGGCATCTCTCATTTTGGTTCGGTCTCTTAAAATGTTATTGACGCACTTCACACCTGCCCGCTTCCAGGTCAGAGAGCAATCCACTCCACCCTTTTCGCTGTTTTTGTAGTTTGATTACAGAGATACAATTATCTAGCTGCACTAGATAATTGTATCTAGCTACGCAAGATAATTGTAGCGGTGTTTAAAATATGTCAAGACTACTCTATCCAGCCTTACGTGTTCGAGCCACCATCTGACCCAGAGCGAGAGGTGAATGAAGACAACAGACCTGCAGCACCGCACCTTCAAATGAATGCATCGCAATGGTGTGTTATTACTGTATTCAAACCCTCTCCATCTATACCAAGTAACTACATTAAGGAGCGTAGTTTACACTTTGAAGGGTTCTGATGCTGAGGAACGGTGTAATTAATTGTTTGGGTTAATACACCCAACAACCGAACAGATCCCATTGGTATCATCGGCATACTTGAGCTTGGACTATAAAATCGCAGCAAGACATAGAAATAGTGTATTCGTGAAACTGGGTAGTCAGAAGTCCATGACCTTGTTTATCAGTTTCGCAGCAAATATTGTGACGTAATAGTTAAAAATATGTAACAGGTTTGGAGAAAACTAAACTGATTGAAAAATAAGACGCCAACAGAACATAACGATATATTTGCAGCACATTGAGAGATTAAATTCAACTTTTCTGCACTCCTACAGACTCCAAGTATACAACAAAATATATTTAAGGGCTAAAAAAGTGGATTTTGCATGATAAGTCCCCTTTTAATGCTGTGCATTCTGGGATTTAGTGTCTTTTTGCTCTCTGTATGCAGTTCAGTCCTTGCTCTCCTTCAGTGGGTGGGCCCAACAGGGCTTTAAATTAACTCACTTGCTACAATAAGACCAACAAGTAGATCTAGAGCTCTGATTAATATATAATGCTATGCAGTGGTCTTTTATTGTGTAGAACGTTGCGTTTTTAATGTTTAAAACCCTATAATATGTTGACAAGTTTTAGGAGAAAATTACATTCTTTTCCAATATTGACATCTTTGTTTTAGAACAATCACTACTGCATAACTCTAACTGTTCTACAAAGGTACACTAGTCATTTTTGGGAAATTTGTCTTTTAGTGTGTATGGTGAATGGCTACAAAGACAATAATTTCACTTTTTTGTGAAACTATTGGGGGTACTTTCCAGGACAAGAGTGTGGGAACCATTATTCTGGCACTTTTCTTATATAGAAATCTGCCATAGTGTTTTCAGGTAGCTGAAATGGATTGTATAGCCATTTTATCTTTGAAAAGTACATGTAAGACTAGTAAAAAAAAATGTAGCTATCTTAATTTGTTTTTAGTGTAAAACGTCAATACATGTTCAAACGGAGTTATTTTAATTCTGAATTTACGTAAATAAAATAACAGTAGTTTGTGTCTGTGTTGATTGTTGAAATGTGCTAATTGTCTGGTCTGAAACTCCTGGGTGTCTGGGTTCAAAGTCACTGGAGGTAATCAACACGTTTTTATTTGAATGCTGCTGGGTGGTGAAGGCAGATCGACGTGTCACTGTGACAACAGACTTATATCTGTGCCTATAAAAATAGAGATGAAACATTAGCATTTCCTCCCTTTTCTGACAGGTGAGAACCAGACAACAGAGTGAGACTGACAAAGGGTTTGCAACCAAGGGCTTCACATCTACCTGTTGTCATGCAATCTTTAGATACACATTAAGCTCAGTTCAGTGACTCCTAAATATCGGAATAGAGCAAACAAAAAAATTATGAATTTTGCCAATACTATTCTTCAAGGATTCACAACATCATGATCAAGTGAGACTCGGTCTTCTCAGGATGATTTTCATACAGACTGTTGCAAGGCAGCTTTTAGATGTGACACTAGCTCAGAAAATAGTAGGAATGCTGCTTTAGCATCCCTTTCTATCCACATATTCCTTTATTCAAGGAAGTTCAAAGAACAATTTGATCTTGTTTTTGTAAAAAAAAAAAAAATACATTTTTTACTTTCCTCTTGCTACCTAACTCTTTAGTTATACATTTTACTGGTTTTCAAACCAAAAATACTTTATGTAACTTCACGAGAAAGGGGACTCTTCTTTTTTCGTTGAATTGCTATACTCCAGCTAGTGTTTCGGGGGTGCATTTGCAGTGTTCTGCTCCCTGGACCCCTGTGTTTATGTTCGATACTGGTTATTTCTAGTAATCAGTATGCTTTCACAACTTGCCAAGTTTCAGTTAAATTAACTTGTTGATTTGCAATGTGTTATTTGAACCTAAACAGCCAACACTGACCAGTTTTTATACCAAAATGTATTGATTTAATATATCCAAACCCATCATTCACCTTTCTCCTAAAGTATTGGACCGCTGTGTGCTTTCTGTGTTTCTGTTTTTGCCCGTTGGTATTTATTTTCCATTGCACAACAGTTGCTGGATGGGAATGTTTGATTAACGGTTAAAGGATTAACCACAAAATATTAATATTTTGCATTTTTTTTATATATTGAAGCTGTTAGTTTACTCTTCCTTTTGACTTTTTGGAGTTAGGCATGACAAGATAGGATAATTGGGCCTTGGCCACTGAACCACAGTTGAAAGAAGAACCTGTGGAGAACAAACTTTAAGGGCCTTAGTCATTCTTAGCAATACTCTGTTCTGCAGACTGTTGCCTACTATCACTCTGGGTCACATACATGAAAAATGTGAGTAAATGTTATGCAATTAAATCATGATTTAAAACTAAATACTAAAACACATTGAAAAACATACATATTTTTTTTTACAGAGGGCGGACTATATGTTACGCCACTTTGGCTGATTTTCAGAGTTTGTCTGGCCACTGTTTATGTAATTTGTTTAGAAAAAAAGAAAAAAACAACAACAAAAAAGTATGTTTTTGATTAAATTAGCTCCACTTCCAAAGTTTGGAAGGACCAGATTGAGAATATTTGGCTTGATTTAGATCAGCTTCTTCAAGCTGTCTCATCCATAGCATCCTGACCCACTTCATCACTGTGTGGTACAGAAGCAGCTCCACCAACAGCTACAGCATCTGCAGAGAGCAATCTTACTATTACTTACTCTCAGGGAGAGATTCCAATGTTTAAAACAAAAAGAGCAAGGAAAAACTTCTATGGTGAAGAAATAAGGATGATGAAGTCCTTCAAACACCCATGTCAAAAACCCCTGACTTCTGACTCGTGTGGGTTAGCATCTACATATTTTGGCACAGATATGGCCCGGTCTGTGTCGTTTCACCCGTCACCCTCCAACAGAAGAGACCTGTCTATCAAAAGATATAGACAGTCAAAACTTTTTTTTTTCCTTATATGAGTTAGGTTTTTCTGGCCAAAGTGAGAGTGAGAAAGAGAGGAAACGTGTGACGCGTCCTTTGTTACAGAACACCTGCTTTATTTCTCTGTTGCAGGACTGCTGACATTTGTGGACGGTGGAGGAGGTGGTAGCCATGAAGGCCTGTTTGAGACCAACCAGCTGATAAGAAGAGAGAGCAATCACGGAGTTGTTCAGAAGGCGCAGGCAGCTTCTGCCAAAGCAAGAGCTCTGGCATTGTGATGTGAACCACTCCACCCACACTGTCCCCTGGTAACAGGGGCATCCTCTAATCCATCTTCTTTCAGTCTGACCTCCTGAATATGTTTTTAATGCTCCTTTGTTTCATTGTGCCTAGCTTCTGTAAATGATACTGGTTAAAATGTTCAACTATATTTTCTGATTCATTTGAAGTCTTATGTCTGTAACCTACAGTGTTCTCTGGAATAATCAGTAAGGTAATATATGCTAACACAGCTTCTGACTCAGGATCAGTAGGGCTGAACACACTCGTTCGGCACACTGTTTATAGGCTAAATCTGATCCAGTGTTTCCTTTAAAAAACACTGGATGCAGCAGTGTGTATGGGCATTTTTTAGGTAATCCACACACCAGGCAGGTTTACCCTGGGCTTTATTTAAGCGTTCTCCAAGTGAATAAAAGATCAAACTTTGGTAACATGTAAAATCTGATTTATTTCACTCACTCTTGGATACTTGATGGCTAGGGTTTTCAGCTTATAAACTGTTTACAAAAAAGAGAGAAACATCTGTAAAAGGCCGGGGTTACATTTTTCCATGGAAGTGTTTTCAATGCAGAACACAATTACATCAGTAGTTAAGGTATTTTTTGTTGAAATATAGTGTTAAAACAGGATGTATGCCCCTGATCTTACAATGTCTTAAAGGCTTTTAAAATATATTACATTTCTTATTATTTCCCAAGCAGTCCCCTCAGTTCCTGCCATTTGGGTCTAATTATGGGAAAATGTGTGAATGTACAGAATGAAAACAACAACAGAATAATTATTATCAGCTACATTAATTATTTTAAAGTACAGCAGGTTACATATTAAATAATACTGCAAAAACAAAAGTGCACAGTTTAGCCTTCACTGTGGCAAATCCTATTTCTAGTCATGGTAAGTGTGTTTACACTCACTGACAAAGTTAGGAACCTAGAGGGAGTGGTCCAATTTAGATATTTTCTTACACATGCAGACCAGTGATGGATATTTAATTTGTAAGGAGCTTGCATTTCTAAAACACGTTAACAAGTCCAAGTTTTCCATATCCAGGTCAAGTGTTAAGCCTCTAATGACTGAAATGTTCTCACATCACATTCATGCTGTCTATCTTGCCTTTATAATATAGAACTCCTGTAGGATAAAAAAATTTTAATCATTATCATTAAGCCTGATTTTACATATGGACATTTGCATTTTTATCTTTTTCAAAGCTTTTAATTCAACATTAAAAAAGAACGTAATTTTTAGATTAATAATGTCCAGTATTTACCCTGTAAAAATATAGACATGCATTTATGTTTAAGCAAACATAGTAGAAATAGAAACACCAGGTACTGGGAACTTTTGCAATGAATTAAACAGGAAGTGCTTTTATTTTGTTTATACCATTCTTTGTAATGATGTAGTTCCTAAATAATAATCCATGTGCTCAAATTGTCTTATCCTTTACAATACTGCACCTTCCATAGGGTTTAGAGGCTTCTCTTGTCCATACCTTGAGACCACTTAAACTGTGTCATCTGTTTCGGAAACATTAGATAAAGATTATTCATGATCCCAGACCTCAAGGCTCTCAGTACTCCAGTCCTTAGAGTGCAAGTCTAAGTCAAGTCTGGGTCTCAATATTTGTTAAGTGTGACTTAAATCTAAGTTGCAGACTTGATGAGAACATCACCAGAGGTCATAGGTGGTGGCATCCTTAAATGAAGTAATAATGTGATAAACACTTGATCATGCGAACTCAATATAGCCCTTATAAGATTCTGACATGTAACGTTAATGCTATCTCATTTCTGAGGAATCTTCTGTGTCTGTTTATCTTGATTTCAATTTTCATTTCAGTCCCTCCACATGTGATGCCAGAACATATGGTGCCTGTTATAGATGTGCCAACCATTTACAGTGGCTCTCAATAGTTTGTAAAAATGACACATTTTTGTGGTGAAAAAATCGGATCATGGTAATTTTAAAGCTTCTTTGGTTTGAGACAGTCACCATCCCACATCTTTACTTGATAATATTTGCTCACTCTATTTTGCAAAAGTTCTCCAAATCTATGAGACTGTGAGAAGAGGTTTTGTCCACAGCCCTCATCAGATGACCCCAAGACTTTCTGTCAGTTTTATTTCTGAACACTGGATAGGCCATTCTAAACTTAAATTTTACTCTTGGTAAGTCATTTTTTATTAGTTTGGATAAATGGTTAAACTGATTGCGATGCTGAAAAATAAAAGTTTCTTCACCTTCAGCTTTTAAACAAGCACATGAAGTTTTCGGTTCAAAACTGGCTGGTATTCGGTGCTATTCATATTTTTATCCACCTTGACAAAACCCCCCATTCCATCTGAAGAAAGTAATCCCAGAACATGATGCTGCCACCACCGTGTTTCACTGTGGTGTTCTTTTGATGATGTTCTATGATTTTTGTTTGAGACACAAGGTTTAGGGAGAGCCGGGCCAAGAAGAAATACACTTGCCTTGTACTTCTATTCCTTAGTCCAGACGTGTAGAATATAGAATATTGTTTTCACAGGTAAAACACAATATGTGCTTAGCAGAAATTCCTGTAGCTCCTTTAGTTTCTTGGCAGACTTCCTGTCATATTTCCTTATTGTCTTCCCATTTATTTTGGAGAAGCGTCCAGTTTAAGTCATGTCACTATTGTCTTGGATTTTCTCCAATTACGGATGACTGTGCCAAGGTACATGTTTATATAGTATGTATATTGCTGTGGATTGTTTATATTTTTATCCTGACTGATACAATGAGATCATTCATCCTTCTGCAAACAATTGATTCAGCTGAAGCATGTAAATAACAAATCAAAAGCTGCTTCATCACACTATTAGTTTACGGGTGTGCAAACGCATGCCTCCAGGTTTTTACAACTATATATATATATATATATTTTTTTTTACATTTTTCCCTCTAACAGGTTTGTGGCAAAACATTTGAAATTATTTTTGCTAGAGTTTTACCTTGTTACGTTGACAAATGTTTTTGCCAATGAATGCATATTGGCCCAGTTCACAGCAAAAGTCATTTCAGGGAACCAAACAAAAAAAATGGGCATGATTCAAATTCAGTAACATACAGTGAAATGCCACCTAAATCTACCTTATACAGTCAGAGTAGGAGTGAATTCAGTTACATGTAGTCCAATTACTTTTGATTCATTCCCAGTATACAGTCCAATTTAAACCCAAACTAATACAAATACATTCAGTGTTTAGTGATGAAAATTTAAATCTAAAATTATTATTTAAACTACACTTACCAACATAGCAAAACAAACAGATTAATTATTACAGTGAATATTCCAAACAGTACTAAGAAAGTAGTATGTATATTGTGCACCTGTTCATTAAAGCATAATCAGGGTCACCTTCCCCTTAACTAGAACCAAACTAAAGCCCAGTGTAAACTCGCAAAAACATGTTGATTATCAAATTATCACACTGGGTTTTCTGCCTTCCCTTTAAAATGTGTATTTCTTCTAATGCCTGACCTTCTCTGTGCTCTGGAACACCAGTTTAGGTTGGATTTTCTTATCACTCAGTGCCATTTCAGCCCAGTCTGATCCCAGATCAGCAGGAACATCTTCAGTGCCAACTAAATTTGGGAGAGTGGAGGATGGGTTGGCTCTTGGACAATAAAAGCTGCCACATTGTGCAGGATTCAGTAATGAGTGCAATTTCTGTGTTGGAGGTACAATTTGATAATAGTGTGCAATTTCTGTCTGAGAGCAAGTTTTCCCTCCCACCAGCCTTTCAGTTGGGAGGATGACAAGCTGATAGTTTTAGCTGTAAAATGAGAAAGGTTCTGTTGAAGCAGAGGCTTTAAGTCATATGATTTATCCTATTGAAGGGTTTATTCTGCAAATCTAGGTTTGGTTCCACATAAAACTGTTTGTTAAAGTGTCTTTTTCACAAAAGTGCATGTTTATGCAAGATTTACAGTTTTTTACCTTTATGTCAACATTAATTTAACCAGAAGAAACTGTGATTTAAAAGAAAATGTTTTACCCTGTCAATTCTTAGGCAGATCTAGCCTGTTTTAATATTTTTTTACTCAGTTTAATATACCTGTATGGTGGCTCTTAAAAGTCATAGTCAGTGTTGGAATGTTTAATGTCTGTACACAGTGTAATTCCCATCCACCACAAAAAGACTCACTCACTTTATGAACCTAAGGCTTATAGAAACAATGAAACCAACATGTTTTACCCGTGCATTGTGGCTGTTGGTAGCCACTGTCTGTGTAGATGTGCCATATCTGTGTCTGTATTGTCATGTGTAAGCGGGGGTTGGGTGGTTAATTGGGAAGTGGATTTAATTTTCTGTTACCTGAATTTCTCAGAGTACGATTATTTTATGATGTGGATTTTGGATCATGTGTCCTCCTTGGAAATCAATTAGACCAAAGGAGAAAAAAAATAAAAATCTGAATTGATGGAGACTTATCACAACTTTTAATTGGCTCTAGGATTTTAACTGGAAACGTCAAAACACCGTACTGCTGCCTTTAGGTGGTTTTAGCAACATTGAACAGTGATTTCCTGGTGTTTTGTGTGAATGTTTTATTTTGTCCTATAAATAACCAAACGATCCCCCATGAGGGTCATGAATCCCTTTAAAAGCACATTCAAACCTCAACTTGAAAAGTTGCCATCACATATTAAAATGAATGATTGTCACTCAGCACCTGTAGTATTATCATGATAACTGTTTGCTACTGTTATAGTAATTTGTTGTTTTACTCTCATGGGAATTTCAGATTAAGATTCCTCATTTCCTGAGAGGTCACTTCTTTTCTTCTGAGATAGAAGCTGTTCTTTATTATGGTCTTTAACCTCATTTTGGATCAGATCCCAGAAAGACACTGGATAACTGATTTAAACTCATAGGAATGTTACACTTAAATCCTCTAGATAAAACTATAGTAATAAAAAACATTCTTTATTATTGGTGTGTTGCATTTCACTTGGATGTTGTAGTTTCCAAATTCCTAGTTAGAAAATGAAGAGGAATGCCCCTTCTCATCAACCCTAACCTTCAATTCCAATATGGCTACTGCTTGTACAATGCCCTGAAAAAGTTTTTGTCCCTTTACAGATTGCGGCAACCACAGCCATCAGGTGTTTGTGATTACTGGCAATGAGTCATTTACATCACTGTGAAGGAATTCTGACCACCCCTCCTTTCAGAATTGTTTTAAATGAGCCACAAAGCAGTGCTGTTGAGACTAAATGGTTGGTTTAGGGTCACGCCAACGCATCTCCATTGGCTTTAAGTCCAGAATTTGACTAGGGTTTGGCAAAACCTTAATTTGGATTTTTGTTTAGCTATTCAAAGGTGGATTTGTTTGTTTCTTCCAGCACAACCCAAGTATGCTTGAGCTGGGGACACAAACTGGCCAGGCATTCTCTGTCAGGATTTTCCTTTAAAGAGTAAATTTCATGATTTGGATGGACAGGATGTTGTCCAGGTCCCGAAGACCATCACTATCATGTTTGACTGATTAGAATCTTTCTCAAATGCTGAATGAGTCCCGGATGAGTCGCTAGTGCCCTCTTAGAGTAATTCTGGTAGGTGGGACACTCCTTGGAAGGTCTACTAATGTGCCATATTTTCTCCTAAAAGCTTTGACTGTGGTTCACTTGAATTTAAAGCCTTAGAAATTGTTCCCTAAGCCTTTCCAGACTGTCAGTGTCTTTGTTTGTTGTTTTTGGTTTTTTAGATCTTTTAACCGTCTTCGTTTTGTCAGATATGTTTTTTTTGTTTGTTTGTTTTTTAAGTGGTTTCGTAATTCTACAGATCTAGAAAGATTCAGACCAGTGAAACTAATCTAAAAACAGTACCGTTAATCACAGTTAATTCATGATTTAGCAAACAGGGCAATTATATTTTTACAAATGCCAGATTGGTTTGGATAGCTGTTTTTTAAATAAAAGAAATCATCATTTGAAAACTACTACTATCATTTGATATTAAAATTTATTTGATGGTCTGAAACAATAAATGTGAAAATAATAAAAACAAAAGAAATCTGTTAGGGGCAAATACCTTTTACAGCATTGTGTACAACATGGGGAAAGCTGCAATAATAAACTTTTCATTTACACTTTGATGGTTGGTAACTCATTAAATCAATCACACACATAGTACTATGCACATCTATTTGTGAACATGTTCCTCTGAGTGCCGTCACACTGTTTCCTTTCTTTCCTTGTATGTTGGAATATTGAAAGAAGTATTTTATAAGGGTATAAACAGGAGCAAATGAGGAACACATTCTGTCCTGTCTTTGAACCATATGGTATATGTAGATTTGGACACACCCCTGTTTTGTATATTGCATGTGTATTGGGATGAAGGGTGTTAAATTCCGAATGTGGTACTAAGTCAAAACAAGGCGTTATCTTTGTTACACACTACTTGCATAAACGATGTCCTAAACCCACTGAAACGAACACTTAAGCCTATAGGATCTAACCATTTTAGAAGTGCAGGGTTTTACTTTCTGGCACAAAGAACCATTTTTTAACCATTCCTACACAAGTGGATTAGATATCAAACTCAAGCTTATCAGATGATTATCTGAGCTTAGCTTTGTGTGAAATGTTATCCAGATAAAATCAGGCCAGCTTTACATGTCTGCTTCCTGCCTCCATGCCTGGAGGTGAGAATGCTATTAATCTTCCCATGTAGCTTTCTGAGATTATAGTCTTACCTCAGGTCAGATTTGAGGATATATTTACTCAAGCAATGGTTTACATTTCAGTGCCATATATTACTTACTCTGGTTTCTCCTAAATGTAGATATGCAGTCAGCTAGGCCACAGTTACTTCATCAGAGCACTGTAAAACAATCTGGACAAGATGGCATGCAACTCAAACAATTTAGGATTTTCTTTCCAAAAACCTGGAATAAACCTGAATATGGCTTTGAAACAAAGTTTTAACAATCTTGGCTAATTAATGTGACTTTGTTAAAATACTAGGTTAGGTGATGGCATGACTGTTTCACTGTTTGAACTTGACTGTGAATTTAAAATATATCAGTCGTTTACACAGATGTTGCATTGTTCATAATTTCACGGTTTTTACTCCTAAAAGGAGTAAACACCCAAACACAGAAACATGTTCAGTCAATGTGTGCAACACAGTGCAAACCAAACCCTTTACTGTACTTAGAGTGGAGGGAAAAACTACAGATGAACATGAGGAACGACACAAACTAAGTTCAATGAGTGCCTTAACAACAACCTTCCTCTATCACGCTATGAATATTTTGAATACTGCCTCTTTTATGAATTGTTTATGAAGTGTCATAGCTTTTTTGTTAAAGAAAACAGTTTTTTTTTGTCTTTTTAAGCTTTGTAAAGGAAATGATTAGAAGGAAAGTGTTGGAGGTGAACGGCAGTACATAACCTGCCTGTCACTCTGGTAAAGAGTACAGCTTTGTAAGCAGCAACAATCGACCCAGCAGCTCCACTTCCTGTAAATCATGAATCAGATTGAGTTTCAGGGGAAATCCACAGACAGAGACAGAGGCACTGAATTGTTAGGGTCCCACAGTCTCTAGTTGTTGTGGTTTTAGGTAGAGAAAGACTAAACATATAGAGACTGGTGTACCCAAAATCACATCTGGTCTGCTCTGTGTCATGATCTGCCTGCGTTTTAAGTTCTGTTTATTTCTCTTCAGTGCCAGGTTCTGCACTTTATTTTAGTTCATTCAGGTTTGTTAGATTTATTCTGTTGTTTAGGTGTTTGTTACCTCCCTGGTTAGATGTATTAGTTTATATTTTCCTTATAGATCTGGTCCCCCTTGTTAATGTGCTTTAGTTAGTCTCATTGTTTACTTGCTTCAGTTCATTTAGATGTATTTATGTTACCTCCCTCCACTCCCTGCTCATTTGTGTTAATTAGTCAATCTCCCTCAGTATTCTTTAGGTTCCCTTCCACCAGCTGCTCTTGATTCTGTCTCTGATTAGCCTCCTCGGTTCATTGGTCCATTCTCCACTTCCCTCAGTATTTATCCTCTGGTTTTCATTTTTCCCACTGGTTCCTCAAGCTTCCTACCTGATGTCACCCTGTACACTACCCTGGCTTCTACCCGCTCCATGTCATTGCCTCTGTTCCACACCCTGCTGTGCTGTAAATTTGCCTTGGTTTAATTAAACAAAGATCGTACTCATCATGTTCCATCTGCCCTCTTGTCTGCACATCGGTCCAACCCAAACCCAGCGTTATATGACACTCTGAAATATCAGAAAGGTATTCATTTGTAAATTTTATTAATTTCTTTCTGTTCAGTTTTATTAAAGTTATGTTTGCATATCAGTTTGTGTTGTCAGTGTATTTTGAATGTATTGACTGGTATTCATCTTTTGTGTTTAGGTTATCTTTTTTCTTTAGGAACATGTGTATCTTGGTATGTTGGTTCTCTGTATACTGCCTGCATTGCACATATGGAGTCACTTTAATACTCTATAGTTGAACCTCTCTGACATGTTGTTTTTACAGAGGTTGACTTAGTTTGCAATAAACGTTTTTCGGTCATTCGAGTGCAATATTGAATAGCTGTAGCAACCGTAAAATAGAAAAAAAAAGACTTTTTAAAAGGGCCTAAAATCCCACAGTGCAGGATTCTGATCAATCTAAGACTGGGTTCTACTGCTAATTTGATCCGCTTAATCCAGTGCTATCATGTGTAGGCCCGGCCTGTATGGCTGCTGAATTGTTTTCTAAGCAGTAGAATATTTATCTGTTCTACACACAGATGCAAAGTGCCTGATAATGATAGCCCATATAATGCCATGCAAAGCTATTCATACAGCTTGAACCTTTCTCTATTATGTGTAGTTTATTGGTGTATTAGATGGACCAACTCAATGCAGTGAATAAATGTATAAGTCTGCTTGGTTTTCTGAAGGTTTTTACAAGGTAAAATCCGAAAAGTGCGGCATGCATTTGCAGTCAATAATTTTTAGAATAAGCTTTCACTAGAGTTACAGCTGCAAGTGTTTCGGGTGTGTATCTATCAACTTTGACCTGTGTATTCTAACCTGTAAGTATTCTTTAATTGAAACCATTCCATCATAGCTGTAGCTGAATGTTTACGATTGTTGTCCTGCTGGAAGGTGAACCTTCATGCCTATCTTGAAGCCTCCTACTAATTTCCTTCCAGGAATGTCCTTTGTTTTAGCTCCAACTATCTTTCTATCAACCCAGCTACCCTGTCTTTGTTGAAGAAAAACATCGCCACAGCATGAAGCTGCAACCATCATTTGTCACTATTGCAGTGCTGAGCTGAGGGTGATGTATGGTTTTAGTTTTACTCCATTAACTGTGTTATGCCTAAAGGCAAAACAGTTCTAACTTGGTCTAATCTGACAACAGCAACGTATGTTACATATTTACTGTTTCTCTCACAGGACTTGTGGCCAACTGCAAACAAGACTTTAGGGCTTTTCTTTTGCTTTAAAGGTTAGGTTTATGTTTGTGGTTTGCTGCAGCTCTTCCAGTCACCATGGGCTTCATGCCTGTGTCTCTGGTTTATGCTCTCCTTGCCTTGCCACTAAATTCAAGTGAACCCCCATGTGTTATGTTTTCAGTTGTGCCATACTCTTGCCATGTTCAGGGGATGGATTGAACAGAGCTCAGTGATGTGTTCAAAGCTTTTTAACCTAATTCTACTTAAAACTTCTTTAAAACTTTCTCCCTGATCTGCCTGCTGTGTTCCTTGGTGTTTATGCTGCTGTTTATTCTCTAATGTTCTCTAAGAAACAGCTGAGGCCAGAAACAGAACAGCTGCATTTATTTACATGGAGGCTTTATTTACTTCATAAGTAACTTCTGATGACATTGGATTGTTTTTAGGGGTATCAGAGTAAAAGGGGCTGCCACATTTTTTTGATTTTTGTTTAAAAAATCTTTTTACACCCTGTGTCATGTTCTTTCCAATTTACAGCTATGTGCAACTTTGTGTTGGTCTGTCATTTAAAATTCCAATAATATATATGGAAATTTGTTGTAAAGTAAAACATGTACATGAAGGGACTGCAGTGGCTGGAAGTGTATCATTTCTGTTACACTTTTGCTGGTGTGATTTGACTTGGATATGGAATTTGAAAACCAATAGCTGACATCACAGGAGCTGCAACCACTTAAGATTTCTCAGATGAATTGTCCCATAATGTTTTAGGCAGATTTTGTGTTCTTCCTTCTTTCATTGAGCAAATCAAGATGAATCAATTGTAAACTGTGATCTTTTTTTCTTTCATTAAATTTATGGAAAAACAAAGATTGTTCTCACAGAGCATGTAGAGGTTTGGTCACTCAGGTATTTCTTTACAGTTATGTCTGACTTGGTCAAATCTGTTTGAACAAATAAAACCTAATGATCTAAATGTAACTACGGTGATGTCAGTAACTAAAACCCACATAATGTGGGACACTTTCTTCTCTTACACGTGGCTTTATACCTTTTAAGACATATTTCAGATGTGCAAAAGCATTCTGCAACAACTGTGGCCATAATATATTTTTGTTGTTTTTAACTATGAATATGTCGTAAAATGTGATGTTAAAACGAAATAAACTGTTGTTTTAAACCAAATTTTAAACTGAGGCAGCTCCTGAGCAGTTTGTATTGTTACCTGGCAGACCTCCGCTTGCCTCGGAGACATGAAACCGAAACATCAGAACAATGAAAGGTACATGCATGCAGGAGTCTGCACACATGCAGACATATGGAGGGATTCTGAACTCTGATCACACTTCTCGGCAGATCTAACGATTATTTGTAGAGCTCTGCAGTCAGAAACCCACCTTCTCTCCCTCCCCCCTCCACATCCTTCCCTCCCCCCACCGCCATCACTAAAATAGCTTTAAGGTGTGTTTAGGTTGGACTTTAACCCCACTGCCTGTTCGTTGCCTTGGCAACCGTCCAGAGTTCCCTTAATTTGTATTATCTCAATCCCAAGTGCTGCAAGCAGTTTTGCCTGTTTGCCCCTAATCATAGAGCCTGTTGCCATGGAAAAGTATTTAAATATACTCTATACATCAATTTTACCTAACACATCATAAGTGGCTGATGTGCAAATGGGCTTTATGTGTATTTCTGTTCCGTCAATAAAAGTGAATCTCCTTCTCCACCAACTTCACGGTTCATATCTCACTTATGTTTCATTTCATACCCCAAACATATGAGTTCTGGTTCCTCATCTTTTATTCTGTCCCAGTGATTCCTTCAGGAATCTTTATATTTTATGCGTTCCTTAAAGAGAGAAGGTTTTGTCTCTTATTTTATCAGTGAAGCTTGGTGGCTCCCAAAAGCTTTGGCCATGTTTGGAGAGGAAGTGCACGCGGCATACTGATAAGAGAGACCTAGCGCAGCAGGGATGCATTCTTTCATGGCACAAAGAAATACAATCTGGATGTATGAAGAGGGGGATGGAAAAACAGAAAACACACCCATGTGAAGAGTTTGTTTTTAATTGCTCTGGGTTCTCAGCGCTCACAATGGCACATTTGGGAGTTTGTGTGTGATGTGTGTGTATTTGGGTGAAAAATATGCACGCATGAGTAGCGTTGGGGGAGGAATATAATAGGTGTATTCATCTGTTAAATAAAAATTTCAGCAGCTCTTACTTTCTCTTCTCAGATCTGCAGCCTGAAGATGAGAGGATAAAGCCGAAAAGGTTGGATACAAACATCGCAATGACATCAGCTGCTTCTTATTAAAACATATATATCAGGCACTTCTAGGAGCAGCTGGAAACAGAGCCCTGAGCATGATACAACCAGACTGTGGAGATGGCACAGGGGTGGGGGCTATCCTGACCAGGTGCCTGAACCACCTCGACCAGCTCCTTTCAATATGAACTATATTAAGGGAATAACTTAGCAATATTAGCATACACGATGGTTATGGTGTCAACTCCAATGAAATAATTAAAGGCTTACAACAAGAGAGATTTGTGCAAATGTTGATGTTTTTTTTACTGCAGAGAAATATTTACAAGAAGTCCAACGACTGCTGAACACAATAAACAAATTGCCTAATTTCTGTTTACCCAGCATCCCTCATGGTGCACCCAGCCGTTAGATCTCTAGATTTATAAAGCTTTTACAAGCTGCAATAATGTTGACAAATTTGATAACTGCCCTTTATGAAATTATATCATAGACAGCTTACACACAATCCACCCAACATTCACACTGTCGTTTTTAGAAGCAGAGATATGTTGTTTAAAGTTCAGAGCACAGTAAATAGGCTTATGCCTCTTATTGTTAAAGTTCACAGGAAGCTGTGTCTCAGTTCAAAGTTCTGACACTTTATAAAAAGAATACACTTGTCAAACTGCTTCAGGCAAAAACCTTAGTCCTAATATTCTGGCTTTCCTCCTGAATATAAGCAGAAACACCAGACCATTTTGAAGACTGCATACATCCTGCTAAAAGTTAACTTCCTTAGTCACTAAGCAGCTAGTACCTTCTGGAGTCCGAGGACCATCCATGTTGTTTTCTTCTGCATGTTGTAAAGACAAAAACATATCCTAAAAGCCTTTCGTTTGCAGTTATTTGTAAGTTAAGCATAATTATACCCCTGGAGCTTCTTTTAGGTTGAAACATACCCAGTTTCCTTTGGTGCATTCTACTTGCATCTGTGGTGAAGCTTCTGAGATGCTGCATTTGTCAGACAATCAAAAAAACATGAGTTTTTGATAGCATGGTCACATTCTACAGTTTTAAAGGTAATTTCATTTTTAAAGGGTAACCATCGAAGAAATGAGCATGGTAATCATTATCATCCAGAATCTTGTCATGCATTTTTTGATAAATGACATTTGCTACATAAGAGTTGCAAATGTCTGGTCAGTTGTTTCCTCCAAATCCCAGAATATCTGTTGAATTAAGTTTATTTATTATAACATTATCGCCAGATCCTGACAACTTTGCTTATGGATGTTTTTTTTCTGTCAAATTTTAGTGTTTAACAGAAATAAAATCATAAGGCTAAGGCAACTCTTCCTCCACGAGCGACACCTTAACCCTACATGAGATAAAATGGGTCCAGAGATTGAATTAATTAACATTAACTATGATTTGGACTGCATTGTGCATAGAATCCTTAAATTTCACCATGGTCTGATCCATATAATCATGAAGTCCAGACATTATTACAGACCTCCCTCGGGCTAGTCATCATGGCATATCTTGATTTTAAGACCAGTGCATATTAAATTTATGGTTATATTCTTAAATTTAACATTCTTCCGCCTTCTCCCTGCAGATCCTTCAGGCACATAAAAGGGAGTAGAGCAGAGGCAAATTGAAGGAGCAAGAGAGGTGATGGAGCAGCATGGAGAGCAGAGAGATTACTTGAAAACAAAGAATAGTGTCAGAGATGGAAATAGCAGAGGGACTGATTTTTTTCCAGTCAAGAAAAAAATCATCATACTGACACTCACACTTTTTTAGATCAATCTGGAGATCAGAAATGATTCCAGCATCTGATTTTTGACTAATGACCATTTTGTATTAATTTTCCCATTCTGAAATAATATTTCAGATTAAATCACATAGTGAGTGAGGATTGATAGAGATACCACAGCCAAACGTATTCATGTAAAATAAGCTGTGGAAAGCTCTCATCAAATGTTGTGGCTAATGTGGACTTATTACCATCCTGGATGCTACTTTCTTCACAGGAGAAAAGACCCCTGTCTGAATGACACCCTACCTTTCACCACCAGAATCCAGAATTATGTATCATCAACCCTAACCTCTACAGTCCACCTAAGCACTTTTTCCCTCGCAGTGTTGGCAGAGGTTTAATTTCTGGTAAGATAGTGGAAGTTGCAATAAAGCAGTTTGTTTTGTATGTAAGCTTTATTTTGAAAGTATCTGGTTTGCAATTTAACAACATTTCTAAAAACATCTCACATGCTTACTAAACTGTACCTGCAAAGCTTGGATGTGACTACTTGTTTCGCTGTTGTGGCTTCGCCTAATTAAAGACCTATCTTAACTTGTGCCTACTAACAATTCTGTGTTAAACATGAATCAACAGGTTTGTTCCTTCGATCGTGGTTTTTTCCATCGGTTACAAACAAAGTAGGAATCAAGATGAAAGTGGATTAAGGATTTAAATCTGAGTTGATTATAACCTTGTACATCTGCTGCTAAAGTGTCAACAAAAAAGCTCACACAGAAAAATCCTTACCTTGTGTTGTAGTTGGGCTAGGATTGACCACCAGAGAAGAAAGGCTGGCTTCTGCAAACATTTAACAACTCTGCTGAGAAGAGATAGATTATGGAGGTTAAGAAGTAAAATGTACGGTATTTTCTGTTTGTTTTTTAGTTTGTGTTTTTACCCTTCATAATATTGCAGAAGCGTGGCTGCAAGACCATCTTGGTCCTGCAGCACAGGAGCAGCAAGCTGTCTGTGTTTCTCCTGACAGTGACGCTAGAACCCAAACCTGGTTTGGTGCAGTGAGGATTTTATGATTATGTTTAAACTGTAGGCATTGATGCTTACACATGTTTTCATACCTATTTGCTCTGCAAGAGACCACGTTTTTGCATATAAGAATTCTGGCCCAGAAGTCCAATGTGGGGTTATTTCTTCAACCCAAAAGCTAGTTTTATGCTGATTGGACAGAAGTTGAGTAGTTTTACTTAAACATTGAGTCAAGAACTGTGACTCAGTTTGTCGGGTTACAGAAGAGACCTCTAGAGGCCTAATTTTTCCTCACAGTCTGCCATTTTAAAATATATATGATGACTCAGACTCACTCAACATCTGAACATGATGATATAAGAATGGCAGAATTATGTTGTATAATAATGTTATGGTCCATAGATTGTATTCATGATTTAAGTTCACACTTGTCTGTTCACTTAGGATTACCATTAAAATTGGTCATAAAGTCATAGAGCAAATTGAACACAGTTATTAAGAATGGACTTTGTTATGCCACATCAACAGTTTATTGTCTTATTATACATTTTTTTAATGTTTTTTTGGCAGGACCAATCGAACCAAAAAATATATATATATATATATATTTTAAACATATTTATATATTCAGGTTATTGGTTTATCTTTACAACCTTCTCTTTTGGTAGCCTAAAATTTAGACACTAGTTAGTTAATTTGTCATTTTTTGAGGTTGGATCCAATCCAGAACTCAGCCATCTTTTGGTAACTCAGACCAGGCCTGGGCTGGTCCATATTTGACCCTAGACTGATTTGGCATCTGTGGATGGTGGAAATAAGGATTTCGGCTGAATTTTTGCCATATGTAATAAGAAACAGGAATTCAGTTCCCAGATGATATCCCAGAGGCATCTTGCCAGCAGCCTTACCTCTTTGTTTTAAGTGTTCTTGCATCTTTGTAAGCAGACCGGCTAACTGGCACTGCTATGGAAAAAGTCTATACTTAGTCATTTAGCAGTTCTGCTTAGAAATGAATAACACAAAAGAACAGCAAATGTGTTTTACAAGTATGAATTCAGCTCTATTCCACACGTCAGGGATCTTGCTCCATGTTCCCACTACATTTTTTATAAAGAAATAGTCTATTTGCCAGCACAATACATGTAGATATGTCTCCATATTTAGCACCATTCTGTTTTACTTTGTAAATTCAGTTGAACAAAATGAGTTTATTCTGTTGTTATAACCACAATATCTCACCTGAAAAAAGGGTAAAAAATACTTCAGCAGATTAGATTATGAATCAGATATATCAGGATCAGTTTAGATCTTCTGACATGCTGCATTATTTACCGACTTTGGCTGTACTCCTTAAAAATGTTTACATGTTTGCACTGACTCTATAAATGGGGTTTTAAGGCCTAAACCTTATCTTCTTGTCCTAACTTAATCTGGAAAATAAAAAAAATAACATTTTGGGGGAGAAAAATCAGCTGGGCCTTGCAAAAGTATTCACATCTTTTCAACTTTTTTAGATCTTTTAAAACAGCTTTAATGTGAATGTTTGTATTTTATGTGACAGATCAAACCAAAGTAGTGCATAGTCATGAAGCAGAAGGAAAATGTGCGCATACTTTGAGCTCAACTGTGTGAAATACAATGCATGAGAAATTAAGATTTGTGCATGTGTAAAAAGTGTTTGTATTTCTATTTCAATCTGAAAAGACTCACAGAGAAAGGGTTTGCAATTAGAAAAGTTTTAATGATGAGGAATTACATAATTACATCTTTGGCGCTCGGACCTGGGAGGAAGAACTGAATGCTGAGAATGATATGAACATTTGTAAGGCTTAGATTTAGAGATGTCTTCCCCCTGATCCAACACTGGTGGTGGATTGGCGGCCAGGGAGCGAGGAAGCCAGAATAGATGTGGAGGAAGATGGTGGAGGTGGGGTGGAGGAGGGATGAGCTCAGCTGACAAGCGAGGAGGAACACAGCTGAAGGTCCTTAAAAACAAGGCGTCGGAAGGTGATTGGATGATGAATCAGGTGGACAGGATGCTGATTGGAAGGCCGGGAGACGCACAGAGGCGTCATTGGACGGCAGAGACGGTGAGGGTGAGTCTTTCATTCTGAATTTTTGTTTAAACTCCATTTCAGAATAGTACCTTTGTAAAAAAACATTTGTGTGTCTGTGGAAAGTAAAAAATACATGGCTTTTAAAAGATTAGGTTAAAAAAAACCTAATTGTATGGTGTGCATTTGTATTCAGCCCATTTCACAGTGGGGATGTTTCTCTTCAGTAAGGAGAAAGCATCTGGTCAGAGTTCATGAGAAGATTGATGGAGCTAAATCCAGGACAATCCTGGAAGAAAGCCTGGTCAATGTCCCTAAATACACAGCCAGAAATATGATTAAATAGTTTAATACAAATGTAAGCCACACTTGGTAAAAGAAATGTTAAACCATGTCTCATTTCCTTCCATTACCACAACTGTGCACCACTTTGCATTGGTGGGTCTCATAAAATCTAGAGTTTCAGGTCAGAACGAGACAAAATATGGAAAAGTACAAGCAGCATGAACTATTGCCAGGTAGTGTACATCAGCCAAAAACCAAAAAATGCAGGATTTGTACATTTCTACATACAGTTTCTACAGTGCATATCTCATATTCTCTTACATGATCATTCCTTGACCATGATGTGATCAGCAGATTCATGTTTTTGTAGAATAAACATTCATGTGATGTTTAGCATTTAATGACATTTTAAAATACTAAAAGTTCAATACTGCCAATAGTTCTAGCCATTCCTTTGTGAAACCATGACGTGGGAGTGAAGATCAGGGAATACAGACTGCAGCCCGATGAGGAGATGGATCACAGGTGTGGGGGGATAATTGCCAAATGAAGGAGAGATGTCCGCAGTGCACACTCTAGGCAGGAAAACCAGACTGTAACATATTCAGTTTTACGTTAATAAATGATGCATGCAACTGTGTTTCAATAGCTAAATTATGATTCTACTCAGGTACACAAAAAGATATTTCACTAACAGCTTAACAATCAGAAGCGTTTTTTTTTTTCCTTTGGTGAGCACTGTTTCCATCAGTGGTGAGAAGTAAGTAGGTCATGCAGCTGCCTAATTATGCTTAATTTTAGATCTACAACTCCCAATTTAGTTGTTAATCAGGTTGGCAGTACCTTTGTCACTTATCGCTGTGTTTTTTTTTACTGTCTATCCCACATCTACATCAAATGCTCTGTCTCTTCATTAGATGCATCATTTTTCTTCCCATTCATTGTCTGTTTTTCCTGCAGTGTCCTTCTCATGTTTCCTCTGCTTCCCCTCTTCCCGAGGCAGAGAGGCTCAGGGACAAAGTATGACAGAGTAGTGAGCTGCAGGAGAACACCAAGCCTGCTAAATATAAAAAGGTAATTTAACCTGTATGAAAAAAGTGTTTCCTTGGTACATTTCTATTGATCTGGTCCATGGTGTTTGTGTCTTAACCCTTGATAAGAGCAAACTGTGTTTTAGGTTGGGGCAATATGCTGTTCTGATTAACACTTGGTGCTTTTGCTCTTCTGAATGCAACACTTGACTGTTTCACTCTGCTGAAAATTATTGCAATGTGTCAAAAGAGACTAGGCACTACCCCATCACTCGGAGTCTGGTGGAAACAAAATATTTGATGTGGTTCTTTAGTTTATTTAGTTTGGCTGAAAAAAATGCTCTAAATTTGATTTAATTGCAAGTGTTGATCTCTTATGTGTTCATGCTGACATGGATAAGGTGTTTTTAGGTGTAGACACCATCCATTTTCCAAACCTGCTTTGTTCTGTCCAGGCCCACAGAGGGGTTGACGCTTCTGGCAGTTGTCATTGGGCAAAAAAAGAATAAAGGCCTTTAACTTTAAAGGGCTAGTTCAAATGTTTTGAAATGTGGTTCTCCAGTCAGTGCCTCACCTGCAGCAGATGACGCTTTCAGCAACTCTGTGTTGATGAAACAGACTAGTTTTAGACCTAACTGCTAGTCAATGCGGGGAGTGGTCAAAAGTAGATTTCTATAACCTTAAACAGCTCCAGTCTCCAGTCTTTAAACCCCAGTTATGTCTGCATTAGATAATTGTTTAGATGGAGGTACCATTATGTGTACCAGAGTCAAATTCCTTGTTTGTATGTGCGAACTTAGCAATAAAGATGATTCTGATTCTGATTATAGATGTTAGTATCAGTGAGTCAAAGGCTTCTGTTTTTGCTCCATTCATAGGGAATTACACTCCACTGTCCCCCCAAACAGCTTTCTATTTGATACTGAAAGTTGCAGTGATAAGAATGTTTAGTTATACATAACTAAACATACCCAGAATATAATTTCTAATCGATTTTTTTTTCTTTTCATTTCTGTTAATAACAGAGTCGAGCCTATTGTTTTGTGATACAAAACCATGTTTGACTTACCTGAAGTCTAGTAGTAGCTTATTAAATCAACTGAATATAGTAAAGAATGTGACCTTGAGTGAACAAAATGACTTTTACAAGTCGATTAAACGATATTTACCCTGACCACTAAAAAGACAGAACATTCATCAGAGACAATTTGTTGAACGTTTCTTTCCAACATCAAAAGGATTTTGAAAGTTATTGTGTTTATCGGTCACAACTTGCTCTCTGTAAAACATAGTCTTTATAAAAAGAGACACTGACTAACATTAATCAGATCAGTCAGTCAGATTACCAAAATTATTTCTATTTTCTAAATGTTATGAAAATAATTAGGAATTTATCCGCGAATTAGTCCAGAATTTCAGCTTTTACAACTCAGTAACTATCTCAGTTTTTTTTTTTTTTTTTACCTACGGATATAAAATAGTTTCTTTTGCCACCATACCTAGTACAATTTAAAAGCAAACATCTGTATTTGTAATGTAAAACCCAGACTGTAAAATAGAATGTGTTAGGTGAATCCAGCCAGAGTAACTACCTGATGGGAAAATAAGGCAATGTGGGAATAAATAAAAAAAACCAATTTGTTTAAAGCACTAATATTTTCTGGTTCTCTGTTCTTTTTGTGAGGGTGAGTTTGTCTGGCAAGATAATGATTAATTTCTGCAGTATATATCAAATGTAAGGTTATTCCTATAAAGAATAAAGAAACACAGTCTTTATTAACTGGGTTACTTCATCCCTGCACTGTTTTACTCCCCAAGCCAGGCCATTAACTGGTTAGTTTTACCACATACCTGTTTATTTTTAGTTAAGTGACTTATAGGAATCATTATGGATCATACAAGCCTCAATTAGGACATAATTATTTCTATAATCACTTTATAATAAACCCTTTTACATAGAGTTTCTAATCCCTGTTTGGGCGTGTTGATTCTTCTGAGTGACCTCCAGATCAAACCAAAATCACTATGAGCGACATATTGCCAGCAGACATTTCTATAGAACCGATTATTTCAGCTCATCTGCTGTCAAAGGATGTAGAAAAGGCTAGTTTTCACAGGTCCCTTTTGGAAATGCAACAAGAACGCCCCTTTCTAAGTTAGACTTCTACATTGTGTTAGAAGTCCAACTTGTTGAGGTAGACCAGTTTTTGATCTACCTTCTACATTGTGCCTTGGCCCTCTTGGACTGGTCATCTTGAAATTAATTTTCAACGCCCAGGACCAACTAATTTGGATTTATACTAAATAAAGATGTCAGAAGAGGCATTTTCTGCTGGGAAGATATTAACTCTTTATAATGTTTTAACAACAGTTCAACATTTCTAAACTTTACTTATACTTTTAGGACTAGAGAAAGCATGCAGTCTGCTTTCAGCACTTCTTAAATGCTTCTAAGCTCACAAAGAGCAAACAATAATTCATATTTACTAGCTGCAGTTCAGCTTCTGTTGCCAGGAGAGAGATGGATAGACCGTGGTGTGAGTCAGAGAGCAGATAACCAAAGGGAAGGTGAGTGGGAAAGGGAAACAATTAGAGCAGAAGAAAATCTGGGAATCTCGTAAACTCTGTTTCAATCCGGAGTACTGCGAGGAAGGGAGACACAGAGGCAGAAGGCCCGATCTTTAAATACTACACTACAAAGAGACGTCATCCTGCTGCCTGGAGTGTTGGAGAGAGGAGGGAGAAGGATCATGTGAGAGTGTAAAGACAGGACACAGCCTGCAGGCCAGTGGAAAGCCTTGCCTGGGCCCAGGACAAGATAATCTCAAATGTGCCCACACCAAATTAATTAATATTTACCATTTAAAGACCTGGTTGATACTGCATTCTACCCTCTTCTTCCTCCTTTCATCTCGTCCCTTACTTTCTTTGTCCCATCTTCTCCCTCCTATCTGACCCGTACTTTGAATTATTATAGTTTTTCTGCTTAGAATAGGTTCTAGATGATATTCATGCAGTAGATGCTAACATTGCTGCAAATCCCAAAAATAGGCTTTTAAATGCAGTGTTATATGTGATCATTTCAATAAATTTTAAATGATATATATATTCATCAAATAAATATTGTTTTCCATACACTTTAAAAGTCAATTAATTACATAACGAAGTAATTATGGCATCTCATTAAAATTGAAACATGACCATGAAGCAACAATATATACGAAATAATTACTAATAATCTCAATAATCAGAAATCATTTGTTTTTAAAGCTTCTGCTTGTGTGACATGTTTAGATTTGAGCTCCAAATGCTGAGCCTTCCTTTAGCAGCAGCCTATCTTCCAGATCCTGTGTGCAGCAGATCTTGCTTTAATCTAGAGCGAATTACAAAGCCATGAATATTTAACAGTCTCCAAAAGTAACCTGTAATGTCTCGGACAGAAACTGCTGAGTTGGTTCGTGCGATGAGAGGTCCAGCTGTAGGAGATATTGATTGGAGAGAGAACCTAAGGTGGGCAGTACCTACAGCTTGAGGTGGATTCCTCAGGTGACTGCTGTGGTTCTTCTTCTTTACATTAAAGTGATGGAGTGGCTTCTTGACCCAGCAGAGGGACAAGAATTCAGCAGGATGCTGGGCAGCTTCTGGTGACCTGTTATTTGTTCCCCACTGTAGCAGGGAGAAGCCCTCCTCCCCACCCCCACTGTAAGCACAGCCATCACTTGCCCTAAGGGTCCAACATCCTACAGAGATCAAAGGGATGCCCTTGATGCAAGCAAGCAGCATAGCGGGAGGTGTCGCCTCCATGTGGTAATTTAAAAGCCACTGCAACTTTAACAAAGCTGAGATAAAAAAAAAAAAACATCTAGCTTTATCATTATTATTTCTTTCAACAAATAAATTTTGCAAATGTAAAATGCAGAATTGAGTCTTTGGTGATGGTTTATAGCTGTATCAATTAAAATCTAGGTATCAAAAAGCAGATTAATCCATGACATGAAAACCTTTACATGAACCATCACCAAAAGGATGCCTCTGCAAGGATATTTATGAAAGATTTCAGTGTCTAGGAGTCACATAGTAATGACATGAGTTTTCAAAAAAATATTATTAGCGCTTAATTATTTAGTCCTTCAATAGCGCTTTGACCGCACTTACTAAGAGATCTTACAGACAACGAATGAAAAAAGTCCTCCTCATAGTATCAGACATTCTTGAATAGGTTAATTAAGATGAACTCATGGCTAGAATGTTTGCAAGCTGAGCAAGGTCACAGCCTCAAACCACAGTTGTCTGTTGAATCATCTTTTCACTGAAGCGTCCAATTTTGCAGAAGGACAAGTGAAAATAATAGCATGAAAGCCCTGGTATGTTTCATGTATTCATACTGAGTCCATTACACATGTGCACAGTGCTAGGGGTCACTTATAGAAGGGTAGACAGTCATCAGCAACTCTGCTGACCTTGAAGCCTTTTGAAGTTTTGTCTCGTTCTGCGCACTTCAGCTTTAAGTTTTGGTTTCTATCAACCTTGTCCTCAGCTCTAAAGTCTCAAAACAAATTGGTGTGTATTTGGAGGAAAAACTGAAAATTGCAAAGAAAACTTCTTGTGTTAGGTGGCCCAAGCTTGACTGGATGTGTAAGTAGATGCAAGTTTATCAATATTGGTCAAACAATGTTCACACCTTTGGGACAAAATTCAGGAATCTCCAATTCAGGAATCTCCAATTCAACGGAAAAATAATAATAGGTGTTTGCCTAAAAAGATTGAAAGTCGCAACTTCCATAAAGTATAAGTTAAAGTATGTGTACACTTATGCAACCAGGTTATTGCAACTGAAGGATTAGTTTGTTTTTCAGTTGAATTGTACAGGATACATGTTCCAGTAAAAGTGAAAAAAGTTGCGATTATCCGACAGTTTGTCATGACATTTACAAAAACTGTGTTTTGTTGGGATTTTACGTCATAGACCACCAGAAATGAGTTGAAAATTGTGAAATTGAAGAAAAATGATAGATGGCTTTGAAAATATTCTACAAACTAAAATCTGAAAAGTCTGGTGTGTATTTGTATTTAAATTTGGCTTTTGAAAACCATATTTACTTATAGTTTCACTTCACAATAATACACTACTTTAAGATGGTCTAATTCATAATTTCCCAATAAAAGACACAAAAGGCTATAGTAGCAACATGACAAAATGAGATAAGGTTCAAGGGGGATGAACAATTTTTCACTCTATAATATAATAATTTTTTACTTTAAAAACAAACTATTATTCTAACAGCGGTATATGTCCTTTTACATCTGCTGAATGTTTTGTTTTTCTTTTCTGGTTTTAAGACTAATTTCTTGGAAATAACGACAGTTCCACGTACTGATCCAACCAGGAAAGAAAAATAACTTAAAACTAGTTAAATGATGATTTAATATGAAGTTAAACAGTTCCCTGAAAACCATAATGGCATTCACAAAGTGCGCCAAACAAAAAACATGATTCAAGGTCATTATGCTCCACAGAAAATAGAAAATGACAGCCCAAGTCTGAATTTATAAAAGGACCCAGGACCATTGTCCTAAGATTTAAAAACGTGCAGCTTCAACATAATGGGGAGTTGAAAAGTCTCCTCAACAGTATGTGACCTCAGAATCCTGAATGATAGCTTGAGCTCTGAATACAGACTGTATTTACAATGTCTGACAAGTCAATGATTGTCAAAAAAAATATCTGTTCTAAGTTAATTCAAAAGCAAATTTAAAACATCTCAAATCGTGGAACATTTAAATTTGATGGCAAAGACATTTCTGGCATGAATTCTTCCCATAAACACAAGCTGTCCTTCACAGGCAGTAATACAGGCAGTTAGTGACTTCAGACTGAATGGTTTCTGTAACTGCTTGTGCTGAAAGCTTTTCTCCACTGATGCGTCCTTGTCGCACAGAAACAGAGGAAAACACATCACATCCTTTCTTTATGATCCAGTAGGCAGTTCTGAAAATATCTCCAGCTACGAAAGGTGCTAATTGGACTCTTGGTAAGATAAAAGCAAAGCAACTGTTGTGTGGAAAAAGCCAAAGGCTCCTATTGCCATAGCTACCTGCTACACTTGGCTTTAATTACTGTAATTATGGTTTTTAACTTTTTCACATCAAAGAGTGCTTTGGCATTCTGCAGCAAACTGCAGTGGTGACCTACAGCCCTGCCTCCCACTGAACTGTGGCTGATCTGACGTCTCTCTGAGAACCTTCATCATGTCTGTGTTTGAGGTTCGAAACATGTCCAACCTTTACTGTTGAGCAGATTGCCAGTTAATATGAGACACATACATAAAGCCATTACACAAGAATATGTCTGTGTGGCCAAAGATAAGCAAACTAGGGAGAGACAGCTCTCAGGGATACTGGCTCACGATCACAGTTATGTCTCACCAGCACCTGTTAACAATAATCAGAATCAGAATCAGAATCATCTTTATTGCCAAGTTCGTGCATACAAACAAGGAATTTGACTTCGGTACACTTGCTCTTTTGTTCTGTTTTTGCATTACAGAATATACAAATTTACAATTTACAATGTACNCTGCATTACAGAATATACAAATTTACAATATACACATATCTAATAAAAAGGTGCATTTGCAACATCTGTATGCTGTTGTTCTGTACTCTATTGAATGTTCATCAGAGAAACAGCCTGGGGGAAGAAAGAGTACAGTGGTCTCCACAATTACTAGTATTCCTGGTAAAGAAGTGGGAAAAAAAAACATAAAATAAAATAATTCTTTTATTGTTGTAACAATCTCAAAATATTCTTTTTTAACATAATCACTGGTGACACTAATTACAGACGTCCCCGTTACTGACAAACCCCGTTTTGACAAATAAATATTGGATGTTTTCATCACCTCCCTCCATCAGCTTTCCACAGCGTTTAGGTCTTGGGACAGAGATGGCCATTAAAAAAGGTTGGTTTTGTATTTCATGAACCATTACTGTCTTGATCTTGACATTGATTAGTTCAAAGAGCCAATTCTGGCAGAATTTGTGAGTGAGGTTCCGTGCATTGGTAAATTATACTACTGTATATTGAATCTCATATGTTTAATCAAAGTATTTATTCATCTGAATGTAATTGTTTACCCTCCCACTGAACAATATTCTATCAAAGTGGCGGACTACTATGGTGCTCCAATCACACCCAGACTACAGGATGTTAACATTTACAGATATGTGTGTTGTTTGCATGCCTCGCCGGTTCAGCTGTCCCCCGGCGAGTAATGACACTGCTCCAGGACCCCTCTGGCTCATGGTAAATACACCACTCTCAAGCAACTGCTTTTACGGCGTTACTCCCTCTTCGACGCAGAACGGGCCAAAAAGCTCCCCTCTCTGCCTTTGGTGATGGCACGGCACCCGATGTAGAGTGTGCTATCCCTGCTGGGTATGGACAATGGTCCCTCTTTAACCACCTCTTCTTCCGACAGCTTCCAGCTTTGGTGTGGCATGTCCTCACCAACTATCCACTACTGTTAAAGAACGATTACTGCCCGCTAGCAGACAAAGCTGGTCACATACTCCTAGCTACAAAGGGCTTTAGTGTCCAGGCAGTGTTTCCAGAATCTCCAGCAGCATCTTCTGATCTTCCGGCAATGTCATCATCAACTGGCGATTCATCAGTGGTGGCAGGGATCACTATCCGCAGACACCACGGGTAATGACCCTGCCAATGTTTAGTAGCAGCTGCAACATTGGTGATAGGAAGACACACGGTCGGGGAGATGTTTTCTGGTTGATTCAGGTTCCCAGAAGAGCCTTATTCCCTCGGCTGGTTCTGACAGGCTTGCTGAAGGCTGCGGTCTGCTGCTGAATGCAGCTAATTCCTCTGTTGACGTTGCTAACAGACATTTGATTGATGCAGTATAATTATTTTTTACTGCTTTGTATGATATGAGAAACTGGGCCATGCTAACCTTTTAGCTGGGGATGTTTTTCAGCATTTGCTATCTGACTTCTCTTCGCTCACGGTTCCCAACTTTTCTAAAACTGTAACAAAAAACACGGTAAAATATTATATCTCTACGTTTGGACCTCCAGTGTTCGTGTGCGCGTGTGTTGCCTTGATGCTGCAAAATTAGCTATTGCACAAGAAGAGTTTGCCAACATGAAGTGTTAAGGTATTGTGCAGCATTCTAAAAGTCCTTGGGGTTCTCTGTTGCATTTGATGTCCAAAGTAGATATCGAGTGGCAACCTTGTGGGGATTTTTCGCCACCTTAATAACACCACAGTGAGCTATCGTTTTCCAATCCCCCACATTTAGGACTTTTCTGTCAATCTGGCCAGGGCGTCCAATTTTCCTAAAGTGGATTTGGTGGGGGTTGTCCCTAAAATCACAGTAACTACTCCTTTTAACCTTTTAAAAGTTTTTATGTATACCCTGAGGCCTTAAATGCTCTGCCCAAACTTTTCAGCGGGTGATGGATTTAGTCTTGCGTGGGTTATGTTTTGTGTATTTGGATTACATCCTTGTAGCCAGTATACACTGACCAAAACATGTCCCACCTACGTCAGGTTTTTCTTTACCTAGAGGCACATGATCTCATTGTCAACCCAGCATAATACCAGTTTGGGTTGCCAATTATTGACCTCTTGGGCCACCACATTTATGCTAGTAGCACTGTTTCTTTGCAAAATAAGGTTCAGGCAGTGTCAGATTTTCTGCAGCTGCAGACTGTGAAAGCTCTGCAGGAGTTTTTGGGGATGATTAATTTTTACAACTTTATGGCACGCTGATAGTGTTGACTGATCCCCTGAACGAATCCAGGCATTTTGTGATGCTAAATCCGCGTTGGCCGATGCCGCTCTTTTGGCCCACCCTTCCCCGTCTATGCACATTGCTTTGACAAATGACACATCAGACATAGCAGTGGGGGTTGGTGTTGGAGCAGCAAGTCTCTGGGATATGGCAACAGCTTGTCTTTTTCAGCAGTATGTTGCAGGAAACTGTGCGTAAATACAGTGTTTTTGACAGAGAGTTGCTTGCTCTATGCTTAGCAACACACCAGTTTTGTTTTTTTGGTTCAGTGGTTCCCTGTGCATCCACAACAACTGCAGAAGTAACCCAGGGGTTTTTGCCAACCTTCCAACATTACTTCTAACAGAGGCCCACAGTTTATTTCAGAGCTTTGGTGCACCATGGCTCAAAGCCTAGGGGTCACAATTCATTGCACTACTGCTACAATCCACAGTCTAATCGGTTGTGCGAGCAGTTTCACATGACATTGAAAATCACGCTCTGTGGTGCTTTCACCAATGGCAACTGGATTGACTGCCTTCCATAGATCATGCTTGGATTGTGTTCTGCGGTTAAGGAGGACCTTAGTGCCTCCCCAGCTGAATTGGCTTTTAGTGAGCCTCTGCGTGTCCCAGGCGAGTTTTTGCCAGAGGTCCCCTCACCACGTTTTAGTCTATCTGTGCAATCTTTTTTCCTTAGGAGACCCTTTACATCATTTTTGTCACAGTCATTTGTCCCAAAGTGCTTAGAGACTTCTAAATTTGTTTTTGACCCAACACACACGACACCACTTCACCCGTTGTATGATGGCCTGTTTAGGCATGAGCACGGCCGAATTTGGGTGGGGGGCACAGGGAGACTTTGTATTGAAAGGCTTAAATCCACTCATGTTCTGGCAGAAGATCAGGTGGAAATGGCCCAGACTCCTCGCGGTGGATGCCCTTCCTCCATTGTGTTGATGGACTGCTGTCCTCCAGGGACTCTCATCAGCTGTCGGAGTTCAAGCCTTCTAAGGCCTCTTCTCATTGTTTTCAACCTCGTCTTCAGTTCAGGGCATTCCAGGCTGGTCCTGAGGTATACAAGTTCACCCGTTCTGGCTGTTGGTCAAGCCCAGGGCCCTGGACTACCTGCAGACCCTACTGGGTGTTCGGGGAGCCTGTGGGGCAGACCACAAGGGGGCTTCACTCACACAAAGACAACAGGATGTTACCATTTACAGATAAGTTTGTTATTGGCACGTTCCTGTTGTTGTGAGAAGTTCATTACTGCAGTTAAATAAACCCAATAGGTCATCTTCCTTGCTCCTGCAAAACACATAAAAAGACGAGGAGGTTGTTTATTATAGTTTTTATTGCCAAAATGTATAGTAAAATGTGAGTTGATGTGTACAACCACCAAAGACAGAAAATCACTATTATTTATGAATGGAGCCACACACAGGTGACACCACAGCTCATCTTGTCTGATTGGGTGTAAGCATACATCTCTGATGTGTCCTGAGCTTGCTGGCTTCCCATCATGAGGAACTTGCAGGCCACTCAGAAGGAAACATGACGGGATATGTAGGATTCCTCATTTTAACCCTTGTGTGACAAACACTCATTCGTCTTTAAAAAGGCGATGTTTTTTACACAATTCCCAATAAAATCCTCTCAGTTTCACAAATGATAAAAAAGCACTTCATAATAATCATGATAAAATTAAGATTATCATTGTAATAATAAAACATAAGAATACAAAATCATTCAAGAAGCAGTTTCACATATTTGACTAAAACATTTAAGAGTCATTTAAGAGTCTCAATAATTCTGAGTAATTAAAGCTACAGTTAATATAACAATGATTTAAACTGTTTGAAAGAAAATGAATCCTGTCAGCATGATACACAGAAACTATTGACTCCAGCTAGAAGCCATTATCCTCACTATGTGGGGTGGTAAGATAAATTCAATACCCTGTCCCACCTTGTATCTCACAGTTCCAAGTGAGTTTCATCGTTTAAGTGATTGCTCTGACTGTAGATTTGGTAAGTTTAGGAGAATAGCTACTTTCTTTATTTCATGAATTCTGAAGATTAACAAACATCTGCCTTACTTGACAGTTATGTGCTCTTGTCTTTCCCATTTTGAAGAGTGGCTAAGACAGATGGCCCTCTGTATCAAATATTTGCACAGACAAAACATGGATTACTACTTTCACAAAATTCTCAGAAACCCTCATCAACTTTAAAAGGTGAAGCATAAATAAGAAAAATGCTTCAGTTATGTTTATTTTATAGGATTTGTTAGATGTGCCAATGATGATGGCTCCAGTGATTCCATTTAACAAAGAATAAATGCCACAGAGGATTAAGGGAGTTCTGAAGGCAAAAAGGGGTCCAACCCCGTACTAACAAGGTGTACCTAATAAAGTGGCCAGTGAGTGTATAATAATGTGCTGAACAGCTTCTGTCCAAATTATGTCATTGCTTGTATCAAATTAAATGTCTTGTCATACAATGGGAGAAAACTTGGGACTTTATAAAACAAGGCTTTATTGAAGTCAAACACATCAAGCTGGATACATCCAGTCACATGTCAGGTCTGTCAGTCAAAGTGAGATTGCTTACAATGGTAAAACCTGTTATTTACCTTCCCTGCAATCACTGACCTAAAAAAGAACATTATGCTGGTGTATGCTGAATGAACCAGCTAAATCACTGGTTGGTGTTTGTTTCAGGTCTGGACTCTGAGGACTACAACAAATACAAAATGAGAGAAAAGTCCATCAATCAACTACAAGCACTGTGAGTTACAACGAAATGAAGGGATGGTATTACTTAGCATCCATCATGGCTTTCGATAATGTGAAAAATTACTGTGTGCATCAATGTGCTGCGTTTCCATCAAAGGCAATGAGGTCCACAACCAGGTATGAACTAACTACTGCAGTTACTGGATTCACAAACCTGAAGGCTAACTTTAAAGTCAGATGTGAGCTTTTATTTGACATGGGTAAATTAAAGAAAGATGACTTCAGAAGATTTCTACTGTTTTTCTCACACAACAATCATCTTCCTGTTCCCTTGTTATAAAGTTAAACAGCAATCCTTCATAACAATGACGTATAAATGAGTCAACACAAGGGAACAGTTCTGCATCAGAGTTAAGTCTTGAACCCACTGAGCTGGAAAGACACTGCCCATCCACAAAAAACTCCCACTCTAATATTTTATTGGACTGTCTTTAGCTTTGATTCTGGCCCACATTCACTGTGGTATAATTTCTGTCACATTTATTTCCAGAGTTGTATTTATTTTTCACCAAGATCTTGTAGAGTTGGTGGGAGAGTCAGCTCGCAGCACAAATTCTTCTTCAGAATTTTCCAAAAATTTCCAATTGGGTCAAAGATTTGACTCTGTGGTGGTCAACCAATGTGTGAAAATGATATAATGGTCATTGAACCACTCATTCATAATTTAGGAAATCCTGGCACTGATGGAATCTCCTGGCCATTTATTATATTCCAGTAGTCAGCTGACCTCAGTCTTTGGGTTCATATCTTGCTGAACCAAGACCTGACTTGATCATAGCAATGCCCCCAAAGGCTGGTAGTGTAGGAACTAAGCATGATAGGTGAATCACTTCCTGTTCCTCTCTTCTTATCCTGAAGCTCTAGTCACTCAGGGAATATCTGGATTTATCAAACCACATGGCCTTCTTTCTATTGCTCCAGAGTCCAATCTTCATGCTCCATTGAAGCCTTTTTTAAATCTGATTAACATCTATATGAAAACAGAGAAATTTGTTTGTTCTTCCAAGGCCGTGACAGCAAATCATGGTGACATCACATTCATGCAGGCCTGGAAGAAAGAACAAATTTCTCTGTCCTCTAGACTCACTGATCAGTGATTTTCTTAGGGTTGTTTAAAATCCCCTGAATTCCCTTCACATTGTGGGTGTGGATATATGTTACTTTCCCGACTGAACATAGTAAAGACCCCTGCTGTTGGTTTTTTTTTTACGTTTTCAAGTGATTGCTCATGATCATTTAAGATTTCTTTTCCACATTTCTTCCATTAAAATGATCTGCTGTCATTCGAGGTCTTTAACCCTTTTAAAACAGATTCGCATATTTTCCATACTCCATACTGTGTGACTGGGATTTGTATCTGTTCTGTTTGTTGTATTATTTGCCAAGCATTTTAACTTTTATCTACAAACAAACTTAAAGTACACTCCATTTAAAATCTGGAGTTTATATATTTTGTAAATATACAGGATTTTGTGGGTGTTTACTACTTTGATTTCAACATACTTTTTCATTTTTGCCTGATCTTCTATTAATAATGACATGGTGGAATATTTGGTGTGTGGCTTGTACATACAAAGTTATAAGAGGGTGTATATTGTTTTTTACCATGACTTTAGTACTTAAGATATTGCAATTGAAAGGTTAAAAAATATTTAAAATAGAATTGTGCAACTAAGTATTCATATTTTATGCATTCATATTTTATGCACACTTTGTCACATAACAACCACAAAGTTCAATGTACTTTATTATTAATACTTTGTGTGATAGACCTACACAATACTGCAGAATGGTGAATTGGAGCCCTGCTTGGCAACACTTGGTAGAACCACATTTCAGTTCCATTATAATTACAGGTTCATCTCATAAAATTTGAATATCGTGGCACTGAATTTTGAAGTTTTCATTATCTATTGAAATATTTTACCCTATGTGTAATGAATCTATGTAATGAGTTTCACTTTCTGAAATGAATCTTCATATTATGATCCTTGTGTATTATGGGTTTTTTGTGTTTGTCTTATCATCTTGCTATTATTTATTATGTTCCTTAAGTTCCTTCCTGTATACTGTTCATTTCTCTGTGCTCATTATAGTCTTTAAGGTGTTGCCATATTAGTTAATTCCTTTGTTGCATGTTTCTTAATTTATTTCCATGTTCTGCCCCCTGCATATTCTAGTTGATTTCCCTTAGGTTAGTATTCGTCTTTTCCCCTCAGTTTAGCTTTTCCTTGTTTCTTAAGTCAGCTCCACTGTGTTAATTAGTCTCCCTCCCTCAATCACCCTGTTTACCTTCTGCTTTAGCTGCTCCAGATTATCCCCAGATTTACACAATGGCTTTCACAATGTCATTCTCCACATCTCCCTCAGAATCCTCTGTTATTCCCCGTTTGTATGGCCATACGTATGTCAGCGTGGTGCTCTGCAATCCTCTCTGTTGTCTTGCCTGTTTTTCTGCCCGTGTTCCACAGCCTGTTCTTGTGTTGTTTTTGTAAGTTTTTCCACTTTTTAATAAATCATTCTAATGCTCATTTCACATTCTTGTTTGCACTTGGGTCCTAACCAACAAATCACGACACCTTTTCACAATATTCAGATTTCCTGATGTACCTGGTGTGTACAACAGCTTTGAACATCTAGGAACTGAAATGTTTGCACATTATTCTTTAAAAGCAGGTCCAACATAGTAAAACTGAATGGAAAATACACTGGCTGGCCTCGATTTATCTAAGCAAATAGGCACGAGCCTCCCATAGGATAATTACTGCATGGGCGATTATGTTTCAGCTGGCAACAAGTTATTTAACCCCAACTGGTGCAATGAGTTGCTTCTCATTTCTTAAACAACAATGTCAAAAGACACATCCCGTGGTTGTGGAAAAGATGTCAGTCTGTTTCAGAAGGGTCAAATCATTGGCATGCGTCAAGCAGAGAAAACATCTAAGGAGATTGCGGAAACTACCAAAATTGGGTTAAGAACTGTCCAGCGCATTATTAAAAATTGGAAGGATAGTGGGGACCCATCGTCTTCGAGGAAGAAATGTGGGTGGAAAAAAATCGTGAATGATCGTGATCGGCGATCACTTAAACGTTTGGTGAAATCAAATCGAAGAAAAACAACAGTAGAACTCTGGGCTATGTTTAATAGTGAAAGTAAGAGCAGTTCCACACACACAATGC